>WSXT02231335.1:0-16238 GCA_011762715.2 Neuroterus valhalla | reverse complement strand
GCCTCGCCGGCGTCCATGTGTGGCCCCCGCTCCGGTTGCAGTGCGTTCCCCCGGCCGGGCGGGGGCACCGCAGCCGCTGGCTACGCGCCTTTCTTCATGGCTTCGCTAAGTGTACGACTGATGTCGCCGCCAAATTCAGTTTCGTCTGGGTTATCAGGCATTATTTTTATATGCTTGTTCAGCATTAGAGGTAAAATATTCTGTTTATTGGAGAATCCCGGAGGATTAATTAGAATAGAAAATATGCTGAAATGCACAGCAATGTATGATAAAATGAGAACTTTGATTTTGAATGGAATCGCAACTTTTCAAAGTTAATATATTCAGCTATGAGCCGATCATAATAAAATAATGAATGGAGTTCTAGTTGTTAATTAAAATTGGAGAATTCCAGAGTTTAAACGTTTAATAATGCGAAGATTTCAGGAAAAGTACAAAGTTTTCACACAAAGGATTATTTTTTGAATTTCTAGCTTCTCATGGATGAAAAAGATAAAGTATGAGAGGATGAAAACTGAGCAGCGAATCTTCAGACTTAAATACAGTTGAAAACTGATATAAATTAAAAATCACAAAAAGTAACTTTCTGAATACAATAATCTTGAATTTCGACAGAGAAGTTGAAATTTTAAATTTCGATAACACCAACCTCTTTTGTTACAATCTCAAGTGTAAACTATCTTTGTTATTATTCAAGAAAATTTTTAACGTTCAAATAAAGAACTGGGAACACGAACGCCTGAAAAGCACTTCGAACTTTGCCTTGCCCCAAAGGCGATAGTTCTCAATGTCTTCACTGAGTTCAAATGTGGATTCATTATTATTATTATTATTATTATTATTATTATTATTATTATTATTATTATTATTATTATTATTATTATTATTATTATCATTATTATTATTAATATTATACCATTAGGCCAAATCCCTTTCGGGGTAAGCGTAACTCGTTCGGTTCCAGGCCCGCTGTACTACTGGAAAATAGAGGATTGATGTGGAAGGATTGGAATTGACATGGGAAATTTTAATCAAAGGATGTGTATGAGAAGGAAGCAGGGATATGTATTATATCAGGCTTAGAATTCATTGCGTGTTTTTTTCGAACAGAAAGAAGCTGCTTCCATTTTTTAATGAAGATGTCGGATTTTTAGTAAACAGAGGCTTTCATTGGATTGTTAAGCAGTATGACTATACGCGAGGCTACTTCGGCAACATGAGAGGTAAGACCTGATTAAATGAATACGCAGCAAAAGTGAGTCCAGCCTGTTTCTGCTTCGAAACGACACACTCGTCCTGTGCAACATCGCTCCGAGACGGGTCACTTCCTGATCTCTCTAGCAAACACCCCGTACAAAGAGTTTCGCGAAACCATTCAACTAATCTACTAAGCGATATCCTTAAACGGGCCAATTAGTATCCAAAATCGTTTGTTTCAGGCCTCACACTTTCTTATATAGAATTGCTCTCCGAACATCCCTATCCTGACATACATCTCTTGCTTCTTCCACATCCATGCATCTTTTCATACAGGCTTTTGTGTTTCTACGGCTCTAAACAAACGTACGTACGTATCCAAGCAAATTTCTTTCACTCTTTTCAAACAGCGTTTCTTCTACACCACATTCTTTGAGAATCCACTCATTACTCACTTTGTCCAATAGCGTTTTACCGCACATATTACGCAGAAATTGCATGCCGATCGCGTTGAGTTTACTCTTGTCCTTTTCTTGATATGTCCAGGTCTCGCTACCGTACAGGAAAGTTGGTGCTCGCACAGAATTGTATATCGCAATTTTAGCTATATTTGTTATATTTTTACCTTTAGTAATACCCCGTACACTGCCGTTAATCTTTCTACCCTGATTTATGCGTCTAGTAATATTGCGATGTGTTTTTGTATCCTTACATTCAAACACCATGATTTTTGTTATATTGGCTTTATTGTGTAAAAAATCTGAATATATAACGAAAGTCACAATCACATTGATCCCATTAAATAAGCTGTTCATGTCCCGAGCAAAAGGCGGGGGGAGTATGAAAATAAAAGAATAAGTGAGACCAGTAATGCTGATTACGTCGTGTTGGTAAGGCCTGAATAATCGTTTGGTGTTGGGAAGTTGACATTAGCAATCCTATGAGGATCGCGTTAGTGCCAGTGTGTTGAATAAATTATGTATGCTCCAGATATATAAGGTTTCTAATGACGCATATAACAACTACACGCGTTAACGCAGGAATACAAATTTGTTCGTGACTAAGTAATATTTATTATTGAGAATATAATGTATGAAAAGATAAAGAAGCTTTTCAGGGATGGGTATCAATTACTCTGCGATTCATTTGTGTCATATTCGAGTTTAAACAGTCATGTTCTTTCATCTTGAGAGTTCGAAATATCGCAAGGAATACGCATGAAACAAAAGAATGTCTTTAATATCACTGAATTTCTGAATTAGGGAGGACTAGTTTATTCCACTTCTGAGATATTAGCTTCAGGTTTCAAATCGTATTCTTTAAAAGTACTGGCACTGGAAAGTAAATTTCAACAACATTTTATGCAAAAAAACAATCTACATTAAAAGATACAAGTTCAAGATTTTCCAGTTTGTGTAGTTCCAAGTCGCCCGTTGGTCTTATCAAAGGTTCGACGCACGACACGAAGGCTCTCCCTCAATATTCTCGAGATATCTCACGAGCGCCCAAATCGTGAGTCCATCGATCCATCTGAAAATCTATCTCCTTCCTCTTACACCCTGAAGCAACGGCACTGTTGCCAATTCAATAAAGAATATACTATTGCCAACTGATAATATATATACAAATAATACTAACAGTAATGAGAACTTTTAGTTTCCAAGGAGGAAAGCGACACCGCAAAAATTAACCCCACATATCAACCTCTGGGGCTAAGACAAGGGTGGAACTTCCGAATTTTCAAGGGGAACCTATATTTTGTATTGCAGATTCAGACTTTACACAAAAAAATACTTAAATTCTAATTGGAAGTATTCTTTCTATTTCCATTATGGGTTCCTATCTGAAATTTCGGAGTCCTCCCCCTTCTCACCCTCTTACCCTCAAGGGGTAAGATGTAGAGTTGATTTTTGTGGGCTCTCCTGTCCCCTTACAAATAAAAGTTTTCATTACAGACATTGTTTCCGTTAGTCCAAAGAAAAGTGTTTATGAGTTGCTTAGTCTAACACTCGTACATCATCATGAAGAATATTTCCCGGAAATTTTGTTGAAATATTCCAAGAACAAGCCGAACTACAGCGAGTTGAATTAAAAAAAGATGAGTAAACTTTGTTTCCAAAAACAAGTTTTTTGACTTTATTTGAAGAACTGAAGAGGCAATAACAACTCTTTTTTAGGTTAAAGGAAGATGCGAAACTGGATCACCTACAAAAATATGTATTTTCTATATGTTCAAGCGCATGACTTGTTTCAAAATCTCCAGGGGGTAGCTTCATACAGTGCGAGAACTTCATAGGCGGTTATAGAATCCGAGCCCTTATCTAACGGGAGATTAGAAATAATTTGATTCGTGCCAACCAATTTTATTATTCGAAGAACAAGAAAATGTCTGCCTCACACCAGGTCCAAACCAGCAATGCTTTTTTGCATAAGCGAGCGTCATACACTATTATGGTCGAAGTGTTTCCAAACCTGATAAGTTTCGGATGAGGATATTGCCATATTAGGTTTTAATATGAAACTTGGAATTTTGAATTTTTTCGTATTTATCACGTATATGTGTTCTTTAAAGTCAAATTCACAAACGTACGTTTATGCAGCGTTACTTCATATTTAGAAATCGCGCTTGATTTCTTCTCGGTGAAAAGACATCAACCGAAGAAAATAAAAATTTTAGTTCCCATAAATACTAGTGCTTTTCTTAAGTCTCAAGATTCAGTAGCAATTAAGTGATACTAGGTCAACAGTAAAATGCAATCTTTTTTTATATCATTTCCTTATGTGTTAGATTACATCAGATTTGAGCCAAAATACAATGAAAAAGAAAGTTTGGATGTAATTGTCACGTACCAACATAAAGGCTAGGATAGATCTGGAATATTTGAGAAAGACCGGATAAGCTGATTGATTGAGACTTGTAAGGCCTAACTGATCATTTAAGAGGTGAACAGGCAGCAGCGCTCATCTTTACCTGTCACTCTTACCTACCTTAGGACCCCAGTTCTAATATCCAATCCAATTTTGAATTTTTTGTCCAAATTTGAAAGAAAATAACAGATTCAAGTAAAATAAAATGTTTTCCTGGTATATTCGCCTGTTTTCTCGTTTGTTGAGCTTTCATGCCAGTGAAAACAGTGTCTGTCTAGTAATTCAGATAACTTTGGTTGGTTTTTTTGTTCGAATAATATGAAGTGTTATCTCAAGGCCGTTTAGAAGAATGAGTTTGTGGGCTCCCATTTTATGGCCAAACATATCTGCCTGATGTAAGAGTATTTGCAATGATAAAAGTGAATAATTAGGAGCAAGCACAGCAATTTCGTAGAAAAAAGACGGAGGATAGCGAGCGATAAGGGCAGGTACTAAAGAAGCCTTACAAATTTGAGAGAATAACGGATGAAGGTTAACATTGATCACGATATGACGTGGAAAAGAGAAGAACTGCAGAGAATGCAAAATGACAAGGCTAGAAGGGAGATGAGTGAGAACAGAGCGACGGAGGTAGAATATTGGAAGATAAAAGTAGAGGAGAGAATGTAGCATAGGCTAAAAAGAATGATGAGGACTTTTGCAGGTTTGTGCAGGTGTGGAGATTCGAAAAAAGTTGTTTTCAAATTACTTTGTAAGGAGGACAAAGCTGTTCAACTCGCTTGTGATGAGGATGAGGGGGTCAAGGTTTAATGAGAAATATGGGCAGACTGTGCCAAGGGACAGAGCACTATGTTTGTGCCAGAAAGGATAGGAAGGAACTCAGGAGCTCGTAGCGAGGATGAGATGTGGAAGTATGGAGGGTTTTGACAGGTTTTGGCTTCCTCAGGTAGACAGAGTGTGTGAATTGTGTGAAAAGGGGTATGCAAATATGGAACAATAGTTGGAATAGTGCAAGGAGGTGGAAAGGAGTGGAATAATTATGGAAGTAATATCGCATAGAAGAGAGGATGAAAGCGCGGTTGCGTTGAAGAGGAGAGTGCTGCATAAGAGAGAGAAAAAGAGAAGGAGGGGAGGAATAGAGAAAGAGAGATGTGTAAGAAGGAAAGACGGCAGAATTGAGTTTATTGTAAATGATGTAAGTAGAAGGTAAGACATATTGGATAAGAAGGATATAGTAACTGTGGAGGTAGAGTTCGTCAATGCGAGTCTGGTGTAAATAGTAGGAAAATGCGTGCAAAGCAAAGCGAGGAAGGCAAGGAAATTGAAGTGGGTGAGTATTATGGTGTATGGTGTGGATGGATGCGAGAGTACGAAGTGTGGATGGATGTTAGGCTCAAAGATTAATTGAAAAAGTCTGTGGAACCAAGTGGCTTGGGCAGGTCGATTCTTCAACGCCAATTGGCTGAAGTCAAACCTTTATCTAACAATTAAAAATTGCATTAAGAACAATCCACAGAAATATTTTGGAAAGAGGGTGCAAGAGGGTATGTGGAAGCTTTGCAATAAGGTTTGGACTGTCGATGGGTGACCTCGGGAACGGGAAACGGCGCTGGTATTGCCGTTGATTAGGGAAATAGAGAGAAAAGAGGGAGTGGATTGGATTTAAATCACACTTGTGTTACTAGGCTATGAAAATTTACGTGGAAGTGTTCAGGAAGAGGCTGGCAAGACAAGTGTATGAGGGGGAAAGTATATTGTACAGCCAAACGAAGCTGAGGGTGGGGAAGAGGCAAATTGGTCGGATTGTTTGCGGACTTCGAGCAGGATTTGACTCCGTTAACAAGAAAGTGCTATGAGAGGCTGTAAAAGGTAGTGGATTAAATTATAGTTCAATTACGCAGGCACACAAATGAAAAGTTGTCTGGATTTCAGTATAATGATTATTCATTCTTGCTCAGAGCGTTTCTACTCTTGATCTTGAAACCGTCACAACTGACCTCAAAACTGCCTCCAATTATCCAGAATAAACGATCTTTCAGTTTTACAAGCAAAATCAGCTCAAACGAAGTTATTGTATGTTTTTTGGGTCGCTAACTGTCACTTTGATCTTATCTTTCCTCTTTTCTTTTTGTGTCACGAATCACTGCTAACTTGAAAAAAGTCGAACATAACTCCGAAAATTACGTTAATCCGCAAGCCTAGATGATCCGTTAGTTCAAAAATGTTCAAAAAAGTGCTTCAAGTCAGGGTTTCATCTTGATGTCGAAACGGAATTTGGAAATAGCCTCAGTGGCCCGTTTTCTGCTGTTCTTTCCCATCCTACTACTAAGAAATCACCTATGCGTCTGAGGAAGTTGATTCTGTATTGTCACTACGTCTTGTGTAGACGTTTCAAATTGTTGGATGTAAGAAACACCGGATAAGTTTAGTTCAGTTTATGACCTAGCATGTCAGCAACTGCTCGTGTTTCTATGTCCCTGGGTCGCATGAAATGATCCCCAAGGTTTTGCTGCCTGAGGCTGGCTGATGCCGGGCATTGTCAAAGGATGTTCAAAGATGTCTCGTCACCCCTGCCGCATTTCTTGCACTCTTTTGGGTGACCTAAGCCTATTTTGTGCTCTGATTTTTGTGCTTATTCTCAGACCTTTCTTGGTTAAACTCAGGATCTACCTGCCTTTGTCCTTCCTGTACTACTAGCTCAGGATGGCTCTCACCTATTGGTAATCCTTAGTTTGTTCCCAGTAGTCTCAGTGCTCTGTTCGAGTTTCCAGTTCTTGATGTCCATTCTCATGCAACAAGACACTAGTCCCAGTAACGGTTCTGGGCCTATGTATTCAATTGCTTTACCGCTCTTAGTCAGCTGGTTCGCTTTTACGTTCCCCTGATTCCAGTGTGATCAAGAACTCAAATGAGGGTCACGTTATTCTTTTCTGCTACTTTGTTTAATGCCTTTCGGCATTGCCAGACCAACTCTGATGTTATGTCCGGTTCAACGACTGCAGTTAATGTTGCCTGGCTCTCTGAGCAGATTGTGATCTGTTTGCCAGCCGCATCTTCTCAGCGGATAACAGCCAGGACCTCTGTCTGGAAGACAGTTTCATGTTGTCCAAGCGAAATTCCTATCCTCCTACTTCCTGAACTGTCGTAGATTTCCGCTAGGCGCCACATCCCCCTGTTTTTAGCCATATGTGTACTAGATGTGCCCTTTTAGGAAAAGGTTACCATTTGATTACCACATATCCCTGGCTAGGATAACAATTCGGAAACCCTTGGTGAAATTGAAGCGTTTTGCTATGTTGCCTTGCCTTATACTTAAAATCGGCATTGTACTGATGTCACTTGAGAGCCTTGTGTGTGTTCAGTACCCCATGTTGATCTACCTGCTCTCGCTAGTTGGCCTATTGAATGATTCACTCTGACAGTTATAGCAACGTGCAGGAGTTCTTCACAGAACATGAAAATCTATCGCCCCCGTCGGCATCGTCCTCATCGCTCCTAATACTTCCCTGAACGATATCGTTCCTAATCGCCGCAGTCTTTCCTGCATCGTTTTAGGCGTTGCCCGTGGCCACCAGACCACGGTCACATATTTAAGTCTCAATTTTAGGACAGCGGAGTTGAGCCAAGCTCCCAAAGGCTCTTCTACATATCCAGAATGCTGCTCTGATTTCGCTGCGACAGCATGGAACGCATATTCCACAAAGCAGCCTCCCTGAAAAGCGTGCTAGCCTTTACGCAATGAAGAAGCAGAGAACACTTCGTTCCTCATATACTTCCCGACCAGATTCTCTAACGTCTTCCGAATAAAGGACGCCAGACTGATCGACCTCAAATATTAAACGGTAGTGAAGACCTCCTTCCCGGGCTTGGGAATGAAGACCACTCTACTATCCTTCCATGCTGATGGCACATGTTTCAGGGTGATACTCGCCCTTTATAGTTTCTTCAGTAACAGAACAACACTCACCATGCCCTTCAGTAAAATAACTGGGCAGACCTCATCCACTCCTGGTGATTTGAAGAATCCTCACGAGAGTCTTCCATTCCCCTGTTTTGATTGTAGTTATAGGGCAATTGTTCTCATACGATGTGAACAGATTTCTTCGAAAAAAATCTGCGGCGTTCTCCAAGTCATCTATAGTGCCATAGTTCATGGGGGAATCTACGAGCCTACCTTCGAATCCCTCCTTTTATATGTCTCAGAGTGTTTTTCTGGGATACCTGATCTTCGAAATCGCGGGTTTTCACAGGGCCATCTGAAACAAGATATATTTGTTATCTGAGAGAGATTCTGAATCAGAGACTCTCTAGCTTTCTAGCTTACTCCTCTGTTGTTGCGAGCATAATGTCAGGTCGAGAACCTCACTCCTGTTTTTGTTTGGATCTGCTTGATTGGGAATTCCAAGTTCACGATCCCAGGACTGCTTCAACCTGCTGCCTAGTAAAAATCAAACGGTGACAACTTCAGTAGAGCATCAGCGTTCTAAAAACTTTAGTTCATTGGGCTACGTGTGTGGCAAATTGGACGCACCACAAAATCATCGACAACTTGATGAGTCTGTTATTGTTATGTACGAAGAATGTTTTGGCATGCAGGTTTCAAACCACGTTTAAAAGTGGTTGCCTAATATGATATGAAGCACTTGTTATACAATGCTTTATCGTTGGAGAAACTGGAACGCAGAACACTACAGCTCCAAGGTTCAACAAACCCATAATGTAGAGGAAACCACAAACCCGCAAAGAATGCTACATCTGTTGAACCAATCTTCCTGGAATAAATGGCAAAAAAAAATATAGATTATGCCAATGTTCCTACCAGCAGCGGAAATAGTAAAGATGATGGTGACAATGATGGAGTAAGCAACGGCCATGATGATGAACCATGTTGGTGCGAGTGACAGTGTTGAAAGCAGCGAAAACAACAGGAACGAAAATTTTCAACAAAGTGGAAAGAAGGATCGTTATCCCAAAAAAAGTTCGCAGTCAGATTTGAACGATCTTGTGAGTGAACTTTGACTTGGCTGGCTTTTTTCCAAATATCTCATCGGAATTAAATGAAAATGAAAAATTGGTATATTGCAAGGATGTTGATCGATTAATGAATGAGTTGAAGCCAAACGTATACGGAAGTGAAGAGTGTCGATTTTTCTTGGACTCATCTACTCGAAATCTAAAGGCGGTCTTGCTACAGAACGGTAATGAATAAACAGAAATACCAGTCACACACATTCACTAAGGCAGAAGTCAGGATTCACTAAGAATCATTGTCATTTGTATTTATAAGAGAGCAGAGATCGAAAAAGTCATTACATCCGTGAAAAATGCCTAAAAATAACCTCTTTCGCATGTGAGAAACAAAATATCATCGATAACCATTGCTCCATCCTAGAAAAGTGTTGGCTGCCTACGCCATAAAACATCGCCTGATGGAACAATTTGTTAAAGCACTTGACAAAGAGGGAACATGTTCTAATTATGCCTGATGAACTTAAGACTTAATTTCCTCCATTCCCATATTCACGATTTTGCGGATAAATGCGGCGATATCAACATGATGGCTGATTGCTGTTGGCTTCTGAAAAAAGAGTGTGTCTAGAAAAAAAAGCAGAAAATAAACCCTTTTCACCGAGCATTCGAGAGCAAAAGAACACAGTTTCGACGAGAAAAATGCAGGAACTGATTTTGCGGAGCGTTCGCAGTTGTGAGGTTCTTTTTTGGAGTAGAATAACATTGTGACTTCTTCCGTCAAACATAATCCTGATTTCGATTCAGCTACCCCAAAAACTCACAAATATCATGTCTTTGTGAATATTGGGGCTACTCCTCTTGTCGAACTCACAGACGAGTCCTTTTTCCACATCTTCAAGGTGATATTTGAGGTAAGGATAGGCAGGATTAAAACCAAATACAACCAAAAAAAGTTAGAAAAATTGATTCCCAGCAGAAAATCGGCTATCGAGCTATTCGGGAAATCCATTCTTATGTTAGGTTGAATCCGTTACTCTGAGAGCACAAAGTGACCTCAACTTTTGATTTGGCGACGTCATGGACTCACTAGTGTCGCATGCGTCCAAGCATCAAGGCTTTCCTCGTTTTTGCACTAACGAATCAGCAAGGCTCGCGGATCAAGGTGACTTCCGAGGTTATGTTCGACTTTTTTCAGGTTAGCCGTGATTTTTTACGCAAAGGGATACGAGGAAAGATAGCATAAATCAACGTCACCTGAAAAAATTGAAAATTTGACAATTCATAATATAAGAATTACAAAGCGGACTTTGGGAATTTTGGGAGGGTGTAATTTGAGGTGAGGGATGGACTTGGACCTTTCCAAGGAGAAAAATCCACGAATCCACACGGAGCGAACACATAAACATAAGATTACTACGCTTATGCTTATTTTGCCCCTACAACTAGAAGAGCGTTTACTCTGGCTGATTGGTGGCAGTTTTGAGGTTTGATTTGACGGCTTTGAGGTGAGAAGCAGGAAGGCTCTAAACAGGGATTAAGCGGCATTATACTCAAATCCAGTGACCCGCAAAACCTGAGAAAATGTTGTTAGGTTACATTTCCTTTGAACAGAAAGGGCTATTTTGGCTATTTCTGGGTGTTTTTTGAGGCCAGAAGAAAATTTGGATCTAACGGGGCCAAAAAGCCATCGGAATCTAATTCAGTGACCTTGAAAACATAAGATCAACATGGTCTGGTTAAAAGTCCAGACAACTTTTTTTTGTGTGCCTGTATTATAAAGGAGGAAGGGACATTTGTTTACACTGTGATCGCGGTGGAAACGGGAGAAATAAAACGTGGATAAATTCTGGACAAGAAGGAGACTCAAGCAAGGGTGCCTGTTTAGCCATCTACAGTCCACAATCTTATTACCAGACTCCGAGGAGAAAAGAGAGAGAATAGAAAGGAGGCACTTTCTGGAACAAGTAAATTGTATTTGCTGGCATACGCAAACGCTCGAATAGAAAATTAATAGTGATATGGTGGAGTTGTTGCAAGAGTTCTGCTACCTAAGTTCTTATCTCAAAGCAGTAAGAAGAAACAAGCTGCTGGTGAGAAAAAGAATGAAATGCGCAAGCTAATGATAAGACATGTGTGAAGTACAAGGGGGAAAAGGTTCAAAGACTACTGGAGGATTAGAGTGTGGATGACTGACGTTTGAGTGTGGTCAGTGTTGAGTTGTGGAGTAGAGATTTGAGGAAAGAGGGAACGAAAGAGTGTGGTAAGTCTGCATAAGAGACTTCTGAGGTGGATCACGGGGTACCTGAGAGTACCCAAGGTTATATGATAAAGGAAGATGAATGTTAATGATCAGACAACTAAGAAGATCCAGAAATTCTAAAGACAAACCAAGAAGAGGAGAAAGGAGCAAAATTGCACAACAGTATGCCCGGGATATTCTGGGCGAATAGAGCAGATTCGACAAAGAACGTTCGCAATGGAAGAATAGTTATGCGAAATGCGGTTTGAATGTGGTATGCAAATAAGGAGAAGAAAATGACAAAGAATAGAGGAAGGGAGGCAAGAAAGGCGAGAGATCCTAAATACCATACAAAGACTGAAAAGAAGAAAACTGAAGTGAGTGGTGAGATTAAGAAAATGAACAGGGATCAAGAAGGAAAGTGATTCCGACTAGAAATTTCCACTGTGAGCAATCGAGTGAGAAGTAGAGAAAGATGAAATTTCGGTGTGATTTTGTATGTTTCCTACTGACTACTTCTGACTACTAATTTGTCGCTACTCCAACCATGCTGATAGGCGATCGGAGCAGAAGAACCTACAACACCACAGTACAATCATAACAGTTAGATTCATAAAATATTCAAAAATTGTAGATTAAGTTAGTATCAGACCTGTATGTATTGCCAGAACTCCGGATAGACGGGATTTTCTATTCTATTCTTTACGTTTCTGCTTATCTTTCTCCACTATGAAGAAATTGATAGTTCAAAAAAATTGCATAACTCTTGATTCTGCTCTCGTGAGAAAAAGTGGTATTCAAGAAAATGGAAAAATTGGTTTCAAATTGGTCGTTGAGCAATAGTGAAATAGTTTGAAGAAGAAAAACACGAACTCCAAGCCCATTTGGGGTGGAATGAGTCGAGACACATCATGCCCAGGAAACACGTTATACTACTGTTCCTTAACATGTAAGGAAGAATGTTTTATCTAACAATAGATTCAATGCTTTCACAATGATCCGCCGTAATGGAACGAGGTGTTCTGAGTTTCAATTGTGTACAAAAATACGAGTTTTGACGACGTTTCGGGAACACTGCAAGGCACATCTTCAGGGCTGACCTGAAATCATCTTAGGCTTTGCCACAAAAGCAAGGGATTTTATATACTCCTGGATGACTGAAAGGTACGTCTTCGGGGTTGTTTAGATAGATGAATAGATGAACATTTATTCTTTAGAGTATCAACCTCAAAAAATTGACTTGCTTATACCACCATGTATTACAAAAATTTTTACACCAAATACTTTATTCTGACATCCGTCCACACTTTATATACTATCATCCATCCATACCTTATTACTGTGACTGTTCGCTCGCTCTCATTGCCTTGCTGTACTCGCTTCGCCTCGCACGCATTTCCCTACAATTTGCCAGCCTCGCATTGCCAAACTCTGCCTCCGTGGTTCCTACCTATTTCTTATCTACTATGACTTATTTGCTATTCCTTATCTACTATTTACATTATTTACATTTATCTTACATCAACTCCCTCTGCTCCTTACGCATACGTCTCCATTCTTCCTCCTCCTTCCTTTTCTTCTCCTTTATCTTACCCAACACCCCCTTCGCCTATGCAATCGCCCTTTTCTCTCTTTTTCCATGCAGTATCATTTCCATGCTGATTCCACTCCTTTCCACCTCCTCGCATTCCTCCAACCAGTGTTCCACCTTTGCATACGTACTTCTTTCCACACAACTCGCTCATTCTCTTCTCCTGCGGAAGCCAGACGTATTAGTGCCCTCCATGCTTTCCTATCTCATTCTCGCTATTATCTCCTAGCTTCCTTTCTTTCTTTTTTTAACACAAATATCGCGCTCTCTTTATTGGCATAATCCAACCATATTTTTAATTATACCTTGACTCTCTTATCCTCTTCTCCCCTTCTAACTTTTTCCTCTCCATGCCATTCCTCATAACGATCTCATACACTTATCTTCTCTCCCCGTGACTTCTTCTCACTCTATCCTCATGTAGACCATTTTTTCGAAAATACCTTTCCCTCTCATCCTTCATCTTTTCCTCTCCTCTCCTCTTCTCTCCTCTTTCTCCCATCAATACTTTCTTACCAGGTTATGTTGAAACTAAGTTATAGACTCAGTTTGAGAATAATTTACCAATTTTGAGGAGTATTGGATTAGACAAACTATATAAGCAGTAGTATTTTGTCAATGGGAGTTCAGCACAAAATATAAAGTGTTTTGGAAGGTTCCACTAGGTTCAGTGTTTCAGATGCGAACAGTTCATACTTTTGGCGCCAAAATTTTTGAAACAAAAATCGTTACCCGGTTTCTAAATTCCCATCCTTCATGATGTGAAAAGATACTAAGGTTAGACGTTTCTTGGGGTTTGAATCTTGTTGCAAAATGTTTGTATTTTCAAAAACAGTCTTCGTGTCAATTCTTTTTTTCGTTTGGATTCCATTTTGTTAATCGGGTGAACTCGCGATCTTATCATCTGTCTGATTGACGATTAGAAAGTAAGATTTTGGTTGAAAGACTCAAATTATTTTCCCTGAATCCTTCCGATGAGAGTATACTAGCTTGATCAATCAAATCAAATATAATGCCTCTTTTGTGTGACTAAGGATGTTCAGAATTATAATTTAAATATCTACTAGACCAAGTTTGTTTTCTGGTACCAAATTGTAAGTAATTTCTCATTGGAGGATCCAATGACAGATATATCTAGGAAATTTGAATTTTTCTCCTGTTCTCATAATAAATTAGAGTTTGGTATGGAAAGAGGAATTGAAAAATTAGGATGAAATAATGTATTTCGGGTTTCGATTGTGTACAAAAAACTACAAAATTTGTCGACGTTTCGCGAACGTTGCAGCTCGCATCTTCAGGAATAGCCTAAAACTGAGGTTTCAGCCTGACTTTACTAGCATGTTCCTTTATGCGTTGGCTAACCGTTCTACCAGTTTCTCCAATATATACTTTACCACAGGAGAACAGGAATTTATATTATCCTGGATCACTGAATGGTGCTTTTTTGTCTCTTGGATTGTTGAGAAGTTACCCTATTTTTGCAGGTGGTATGAATATGGTTTGGATGTTGTGTTTGTTGAGAATTCTACCTATTTGTTCTGTGATACCTTGGATGTAGGGTAGGGTGGTGGTGGCTTTCCTCTCTCTATCTTTAGTTGGTTGTGTTATTTTGTTTTTGCTATTGTATTTTCTGATTGCTCTATCAATTTGTTTGTTTGTGTAATTGTTTTGCAGAAGGGTGTGTTTAGCAGGTCCACGAATTGTTAATAAACTATCGAAAAAGGAGAACCCATTGCTACATCATTAATTTATTTATAATCTGTATTGTTCAATTTGGAGTAAGTCGGTCAGAGGCAAACCTCTGCAGCATTTTTTTAATTGATTGCTAGGAATCAAAGTGTGAGGTTCAATATGATTATCATCCACAAATTGCTAACTATCTTTGACATTATGAGTGATTCCGCCAGTTACCTGTATTAATATAAAATATGAAAAAGAAGCCATTGAATATGTGGCAATATAAACAGTGAAAACTAAAATTCTTAAAGGAGTGCCAGGTTCATGGATCTAAGGTACTCCATACACTTTCTCTTAGATGACTTGTCATTCTGCGTTTTGTTTCTATTGTATATTGCATATATCATCGTTAAACTACTTAGATGGATTTAAAATGGATTGGCACACAACGGATGGGAGCGGGTTCTTTCAATGGGATGGAACCGTATCTCAACAGCTTTACATCAACCTCAATCAATTTCTTGTTCTTTAGGAACATCAGCGAAATTAAGTAACAAACGTAAGAAGGCTTTCGAAAAGTTAAAAAATTAAAATTTTCAACATAATCATTAAGGATGTGCACTATGAAATTGATAGTATCAACTTGTGATTGCGAATTGTACATGATACACTAATCAGATCTTTGTCCCTCAATATGTTTGTCCCATTCATGATCATATAGAATGATAAATGTAATAAAAATTCCCCTGAATTCGAATACTCAATGTGCAAGAAATTTGACTAGTTGAAACGGCGAAAGTATGATTTTCAAAATTCTCTTAGCATCCCAGAAAATGGTTAAAAAATCTAACCAATACTCTGATTCCATAAGATGTATCAAGAGCGCTTTCCTTAGGCCCTAGCTTTGTAATTACAAATGCAAACGATAGTAAGTTTCCTTCCATAGTTTTATAGCTGCGTTTCAATCTGTAATTCGGATAATTCCTCAAAAGAAATGAAATAAGGATACAGTGTTTCCATTTATTATTTGATCACATGTCATCTGTGTAAGCTAATTGCCCAAAATTCGATACTAAACTTGATTTCAGTCTTGCGATTATATTTATTGATGGAGATCTCTATATCCTTTTTATGAAAACTAATAAAGGGAATGCAACTGTGGTCATAAAAAATCCGATTTTAAGGATAAAATTATTTTTTCACTAAAAAATAATCCCAGTATAACGTCATGTATTCTGAATCCACAGCCACGATAGAAAAAGGGCTTATTGTTATCTCTAAAAGATGGAAGCAAAATATTATTATCAGCAATCAAGGAGCAAAGTCTTTGCGTTCTTACTCGACCTAATTCAAATGCAGCAATACAACTTACAAACAAATTATCGATGTAGCAATGGGTTCTCCCTCGTCATCTGCAGTATCAATTATTCTCATCCTAAACTTTCATTCACAATAGGCAGGGTCGGATTAAAGCTTTACGGGGCCCGGGACTAAAATGAATATTGGGCCCACTAAAGGGCAGAAAAATGTTCAATCTTTCCATATTACTTTCATGCATCAGTTTGTTTAATGCATCATGCATGCGCGAAATTGAATTATGTGTACAAAAATACGCAATGATATATATTTTTTATTCGGAGAGTTCGCCGGGCCCTCCCAATGTTGGGACCGGGGCTATAGCCCCTGCTAGCCCCC
>WSXT02231324.1:3182-16240 GCA_011762715.2 Neuroterus valhalla | reverse complement strand
CGTTGAAAATTCAAGATGTGAAATTTCAGACGATTCTAATACTTTCTCAATCATAAATGATGAGAATGTAAAAAGAGCTAAGGCGGCAAGAGATAGACGTAAAAAATTGATCAAAACCTGATTGAAAAAGCAAACAACTAAATAAATAATAGATAATCAAGTAGAAATCAAGTAAAAAGAATCTGTCCTAATTACCTTATTATTTTAAATTTTGACATTTACCAAGAAAAACATTTTGATTGCTACGCAAAGTCTTCCATTTTAAAACTATATTCAAAGATTTATTCATTTTACGTGAAAAAGTTGATGATAAGATCGTGACGTCAAAAATCTCGACAAGCCTTTAGAATAAAATTGTTGCGGGCATACTTTCAGAAGTTCTTCTTCTTTATAGTATTGAATTTAATCTTACTCAGAAAATACAATTTTGAAAATATTTTTCAAAAAAATTTACTGATTTCAAAAGTTTCCTGTATTTAGAGAATTACCCATACATGCGATTCACGGTCTGTCATTTCAAAGACTTGGGAAGCATTAGAAAAAATTATTGCTTAAATTGTGTACTGTATGATGACACTTTCTATTACGACAGCCCCATCCGAGTCTGAAACCGAGTAAATCGCTCCTTAACCTTGGTGATCGAACGAGAAGGTCTAAACAGCTCCATGTACCCATATAAACATATTTTATAGACTTCGTTGATAAGTCAGAAATATAGATACTGTAAATAATATCCAAATGAATAAAATCAAATAGGATTAATAATTTAAAAATTTCATAAAGAACTTAGAAAAACAGTTTCGTCTACATATGGCATATTAATTCATTTTGACATGCACATGCCAAGAATTAACGAATTCAAACCTTGATTTGAATTTCAGGATGTTATCAGGTCCAAATCTATAGCAATTATGTCCAATATAGCCAGCTTGATAGCTGATCACCTGTTTTCAATTCACAAAATAATGTATTCTAAATCGATTTTCTTCTTATGAATTTTTATTTCCAAATCCTGTGATCGTCCTTCGCATGGGAAGAATTGTAAAAGGGTCTATTTCAAAAAGCCCTGATGATGCTTCCGATAACGCTTCGATCGGCCGAAGGTAATATTAAGATAAAGAAACTAGGAGAGGGTGGAAGATTGATTTTTGAAATCTGTATTCAAGGGACAAGAAAATATAACAAGAGATAAGACCTTGCAACGTAAGAACCAGAAGGCTTTTCTTCTACTATACCATTCCCGTAGGTATTTTTCTAAACTTAGGGTGTCCTTTTTTTGAATGAGATAACTTTTTCCTGTTTTATCTAATGTAGAACAAACGAATATAAGATCCCACTAGTGATCTCCTTCTAAGACTGAAGTAAATCACTTCATAACAGGAAGATGTCACGATTATTATGATTATAGTCCCAATTTGTCTCTGCGGAAGAAATGTGAAACTGTGGCGCTGATCACCTTTCGCCCAATTGTTGATTTAAAGATCAAATAAGAATCAAACGATATCTTCTAATTTTATGAGAATTCAATAACTGTTTCACTTCGAACGGTAAAAAAATCTCTTCCTCATCCTAGTCTTTTTTCAAGATTCCCAGATCAGGATCAGCCTAGCGATTTGGCTCACGATTTCAAATTTCATGTCATTTCCCAGTTTTTCCCGGTTTTTCTCGGTCAAGTTTCCCAATTTTTCCGGTCAACTAAAAGTAACATATTCATGTTTGTCGCAAAACGCGAAGATTTATTCTTATTCATGACGTTCATTCTAAACATTCTTTACCACAACAGATCAAACATGGCGAAATTAATTATTTTGAAAAGAATACTAAAGGTTTCCACAGGAGCATATCATTTCTTTACAAAAATTGAAACAATTCAACTGACAATTGACAAAAATCAATCAACGATAACAAGAAAATTGATTTCGAACAAGATAGCTGATTTTTCAGCCGAAGCGATGAATTTCCAAACAGCACTATGAATCTTCAACTGGAACAGTTGAATTTCAAGCCAGGAAGATGAATTTTTAACTGAAATGATAAAAAATTAACTGATGCACTCCAATTTTTAACCATGGATGTGAATATTCAAACGAGAAGATTGTTTTCAAATGAAAAGATCAATTTTCTACCAAAAAATACAATGTTCAACAAAATAGTTGAATCTGGAACTGAAAAAATTATTTTTTTCAACCAAGAATGGAGCAGTACTTTTTTGTTCGAAAAACCGATTTCAAATAAAAGAAGAGAGTTTTCAACTAAAACAAAGAATCTTCAACTGAAGGAGTTGCATTTTCAAACAGAAACCAAAACTTGAATACTGGGAAAGATTGATGTTCAACCAAAGAAATGAATTTTCAACTACAACTATGAAATTTTAGATTTGGATAAGTTAAATTTTCAGTTTGAAAAATAAATTGCTTGTAACAAAAAAAAGTAATTTTTAACAAGAGAAAAACTAACTTTCGAACAAGTTCTTACATTTCTAAACAAAATTATCTAAATTCAAATAAAAAAAGGATTATTTTAGAAAAATGAGAATAAAAGTGCTAAAATAATTTTCGGACCAGTAATCGGCAAAATTACCATCTTGAATTCATTGAGTAATTACCCTCGTCGATAAAATAGCATCTTTCATTCTAAATTATAATTAAAATGGGTAATTTTCAATTTCAGTAGTTGAATTTCGAATCGGAAAGATGAATTTTCCACTGAAATAGTTAAAATTTTGATGAGATATAAATTTTCAACCAAAAAATACAGTTTTTCAATAGAATGGTTAAATTTTGAAATACAAAAATAATTATCTTCAACCAGAAATGGAAAAGTAACAATTTGATTTGAAAAATTAATGTTTTAACCAAACATAAGTGTTTTCAGCAAGATGTCGCTTCGACTAAAATGAAAAATATTTGACTGTATAACTTGAATAGTTAACCGTTATCAAACATTTTCAAACAAGAGAATAACCTTTCGAAGAAAAATATAATTTACCACCAAAAAATAGATTTCTCAATAAATCTATGAATTTTCAACGAAAAAATTGAATTTCTAGTTCAAAAAGACAAATTTTCATTCAAATTGTTGAATTTTCCGATGATGAAATTAATTTTCAACATGACTGATGGATTTTCAGGTGAAATTATAAATCTTCAGGTGGAATAGATGTATTTTATGCGAGAAAGAATAATTTTAAACGACAAAGATCAATTAACGAAAAAATAGACGAATTTTTATCGAAGTATATAAATTCTCAAAGAAATAGTTTAATTTTTTCTAAATCAATGTTCAAATAAATACTCGAACTTTCACTAAAAAAGATTAATTTATTTTCAACCAAAGGTAAATTTTAAAATAAAATAGTGCACCCTCAACAAAAAAATTAAGTTTCCAACAACAGAGTTTAACATTTAACCAAGTAGTTGATTTTTCAACTAAAAAAGGATGAATTCGCAATGCACAATGTAAATAAGTTTTCTATTATAATTCAGAAATGTTTCTTCTGCGAAATACTATTTCTACTCTAAAAACTGCTTGATGAAATTTCTCCATTGTAAATTAAGAAGAGAGGACTCATTCTGCTCTTCTAAATCCAAATTCCAATTATTATTAAAAGTTCCCATTCCATGTAGAAAATTTCCTGTTCCAGTAGGAATTATATTTCCTTCCTGAAACTCCCTGCCCTTAAATAAAAACAATAATATTTTTTTCAAATTCCCTGTTCCAAGTCATATAAATGAGAAGAATGCATATAGAACGTTTTAAATACATTATTATGGAAAAATGTAGAAGAAAATTCTTTCGTATGCTTGATCTATCATCAATTCGATTATCAAACTTGAGTTAGCTCACAAAACTCACAGAGCAAAAAATTTGCAAAAGGTTTTTCTTATAATGGAAACAGAAATTCTGTCTCTTATAAAGTATAGATATATTTAGAAAGTTTTAGAATCAAACTAAAGGAATGTACATTCTTTCAATGGAATAATAAAATCTCTTTTTAATTTGTAACAAGATAATTCGTATTTTTACGGTGAAACTCTTGATTTTCTGGGTTGAGTCAAGTAACTTCTTGGTTTTTCATTGGTCATCGCCCGGTTTTTTCCCGGTCAGTGAAATTCACGGTCATTTCCCGGTTTCCTGATCGATTTGCCACCTGGATTATCTGAATTCCTTTCTTTTTCGGCCTTCTATTTGTAATTTGATTTGCAATTTAGAAGAATGCAACGATGACGTCCCATAGTTCACACTTTTGATTATTGTAACATATAATGATAAATCAATATTTGCACAGTACACTTTGATCACAAATCACTGTTTAATACCTATAACCTACATAATAAAAATTTCACGTGAATAAGTCTAATAAAATGGCAAAGTATGTACTACTGTCGTAGCAATTTTCGTCGATTTGACACTGTTAATCTGTCCCAAATTCAAATTCAAATGAAAAATTTTCCTAAATGCAATAAGCGACACAGTTTCAAATTTTGCCCGCTGAGTCAAGTTTGGAACCAACTGTCTATAGGATACAATGAGTGGCGTGGCGTACCCCTGCTTCAGAATCAGGCTGTTTTTTCCAAGCCTCTTGCCCCGTAGTATAATTTTTCTTTCGCGGTTTTTAAATCGAATAAATAAGCATGTCAATATCTCCCTTGGACACTTAACACGACCATATATCGTATGTCATAACAGTGTCTCGTTTTCCGCTTGGTAATGGCGTTTCAGGCTGACTCGACAGTTATATTAGCCTGCAGACATCGGCAGAAGTTACTGCAACCAGTGTTAGGAATTACGGATCCTTAGGGCAATAACTTCAAGCCAATTTGACAGTTGACCTAAAGCCTAATAACTACCCATGCACTTGTTCCCATTGTCTTTTCATATTTCATTAAAAATGGAATTAGTGTTCATCATTATTTCATTGTCGAGGGCGGAAATATCACTGATTTTTCATAAATAGTGTAGGATGATCATCCTGCATTGATTGCATTGACTTTATGAGGTATTTTTCAAACTCTGACAATGATTTGATTTTCTTCATGTATTTACAGTTATGTAATACAAACTACGTAAATTATTAACAATTGCAGACTTATTACCGAACTTTACAGTATTAAAACTAAGATAGCATAGCATATCAGTTTAGGATAGTTTGGAAATGATTTATGTCATCTCAATAATGTGATGTATAAACATATCTTCCATGAAATTTGCACTACATAACTGCTCCTGCTCCCGATGCCTCAGGCAGCATTCTGATTTTCATGTGAGAATATCATTAAGATAAATATGTGCTATATTCTCTGACTTGTTAAGATTATATGTTCAACTAGGCGACACAATGTAATAGATCTAAAGACACAGCTTATATTGCATTTAGAAGCTGATTAAACGATTGCCTTGACAGTAAATGACCTAATATATACCATGCTCTCAAAATTAAGTTCAAAATTACGCATAAGTAAATATATGTAAGACTATGCTTTCCGAAAATGTCATGTATAAATAAGCAACTCTTATTCAGTTCTAGAAATATTCTGGCAATCATAATCAGAGAACAAAAATAATACATTTCTAAGGTTATAAACTTGAATCTATTTCACCTTGGATACTTATGCACTTGAGGGAATCCAGTGTTATTAGCCCAGCGACTTGATACATTTTTTAGGTTCTTGTTACAGAATTTAATTTATCTTTCGTAATTGCTGTAACAGTTCGTGACACGAGATTTTGAATAAGAAAAATCTATTATTGTTAATACGTAAAGAAATACCCTTCTTTATTACGACCAACTATTCATGATAAGAACAAATTGTTCATGAAATATGTTGAGTTCTTGCTTTCTCAAGATGAAGACGTAGGGTCGAAACTTCATCCCCCGAATTCGTTTTAAATTTTTTATTCACGTATTTAATTTGCTTTCAGCATGAATGGTTGGTTTTACTCACGTTATCTGTACGGTTTCAAAGGTTCTTGTGATCCTTTAGAAACAATAAATTGATTTTACAGATGAGGTAGTACTAAAAAATTTTATACCTTTACGTATTCCGATGTTTATTTCCCGAACTTAAAAACCTGAGAATCACTCTACACCTGAAAATCCTTACCAGATCTATTTCTGTTATTTTGCGATATTGAATTTTTTAAAAATATCAAGGTACACGAGATCGACCGTGAGATTCCATAAACACAAAATTACTTATTCTGTTCATAAAATCTAATACATTAGTGAAGGAATAAAACAATAATGAGGTTTAGGAACATTATGTTTGTATTTATGCAGGCGAGACCAGCTTATAGCTGATGATGGACCTACAGCATCATCATTTATTAAAGGCACATCATATATGTAAAATTATTCATTCTAACTATGTCATAAAGTTGTTAAGAGATGTGACGATACGGATATGACTTGGTTCACAGCATAAGGATACGAATTATTTACATACAATTATGTTTCCATCTCACAGACGAAGTACAAATTAATTCGTAGAAGTTTAATTCTTTATTGCACACGACAATTTCCGTAACTCAATATAATCTCTGTATCAACGCACAAATTAATGTACCTTTCAAACATAACCTCGTTTTATCACAACATCTTTTATAGGCTGAAAATTACACGTTTTTAATACAGATTGGCTATTTCGCCCGATAAAGCTGGCGAAATAGCATGCTTCCCTTATTTCGCCCGATAACGCTTGCAAAATAAGGAAAGTATCTTATTTCGCGCATCGGAATATATGCAGAAGGGGGATGCGGGAAAGATATTAATAATAAAAAAATTATTTGTTCAATATTATAATATAAATATTATGAATGTACCAGCGATTCATGAGAAGCTAGTTATAACCTCAAAATGTCAAAGACAGCCCAGCGCTGCCTAATAGAGTCCGAAAAGGTTGGGTGTTTATAAAGACTGCTGTTAGGTGGCGCAAACATCGAAACCGCAAAACTTCAATTTCATGATATTTTTATATTATTACATTATTGCTTTTCCGGTAACGATTGGAACATTTGAATAAAATGAAAGAAAGAAGTAGAGAACAACTACAATAATTTAACATTGAGCAGAAGTTTTACATGCGTCAAAATACACTTTAGGAGTTTTAAATTATTCAACTTTACAGAAATTTCCATTAATTGTTCAACTATCAAAGCTTGATGTTAAAATTGTGGATTTGTAATTACTTTAGATTTGAAATTTTCCCATTCTGAAAATTTCAATCTAAAATGATGAATTTAGAATTGTTCCACTTCAAATCCTTTCAATTCGAAAATGTCCCATTTCTTGAATCTGATGTCTTTCAATTTAAAGACCTTCTCATCTGAAATTATTCAAATAAAATTGGAAATACGTATTTAAAAACTTTGAAGCTGAAATAATCCAAATAATTTCTTTCAACATTTTGAAACCCAAAGTTATTCCGAAAATCTGCATCTTTGACAGATTTTAATTCGAACTTGTTCAATTCCAAATTGAAAGGGCTTGAATGTTTATTGTCCTATTTTTAAATTTATTGTTTAATTTTATTCAAAAATTGCAATTATCTTTAATTGGAAGCAGCATTCAGAATTGCATTATTCCAGGATTATATTTGAAAGGGAATATCTAATTTTCGATATAGAAAGGTTCCCAATTGAGAAATTTTAGATTAAAATTTGGAAAATAGCATGAATGGAAATGGAAAATATTTCGATCGTTATCATTCCTGATAACAAATCTCAAGATTAGGACAATGCGGAATTTATAAAATTTTTTAAAGTGAACAATTTTCAGTTCAAAATTAAAAAATGGGATAGAGAGCTTTCATGCTCTTCCAATTAGGAATTGAATTAATTCGAATCAAAATCTGTCAAAGATGCAAATTTTCGAATTGACTTTGAAGTTAAAACATTTTGAAAAAATCTTGACTTGATAACGTTCCAAATTGAATAATTTTGGAACGAAATTTAAGAAACAGGATAACTTCACGTTGAGAGGCGTTAATAGCTCTAGATTTAAATTTTCGAAATAGATAATTTCAAATTGAAATCAATAAAAATTCAATATTCTCCTAACAAAGCCTCGATAATTGAACAATTTCAATCGACAGTTTGAAAAAAATTAAATTATTTCAAATTCATGAAGTGCTTGAAATTATATATTTTCCAGTTCGAAGTTTGTAGATAGGACATTAGGCACTTTAATTTTCCCATTTTGAAATTGAAATGGAATTAGAATTCAATAGTTTTGTTTTGACCTGCTTAAAAGTGGGTGAATAAAGCTTCGTTATCTATAAGAATAAAGTTCCAACATCCACATCTATTTATCATGCATCATGCATCTATTTTCATGCATGTGGTAAATTTTTCTTCTTATGAATAATTGAAATCATAGGATCATAAATTTGTCACATGTAAAAGTTCTCATCCATCTCCCGAGCCTCGTTTTCTAGTAAACAACACAATATTGTGTGATTGAATTTAGTTGTTTAAAAAATTAGAAAATGTATGCATGTTGTCATCTCCAAAACTACTCTTGTCGATTATCCTTAATAACAAAAGTGAATTGATTTTCATGTTTGACATCAATTGATTGAATACTACAAACGTAAATTCAAACTTATGGATAATGAAATTTTATTAAACTGACCTAGTTTCTGAGAATTTCTGATGCAATTTTATATTTTAATATAATTTTTTATCAAGAAAAACTTACAGGAGACTTCCGTTTAGCTGAAACGCTATGCGACGTAAACATTTGTTTAGCTGAACTCGGGAAAAATTCCCATCAAAAACCCCTCCGCATGGGTGTTTCTAGAGGTGACTTCTAATTGGTTGCTACCGTCAGTTGCCATGTCTACTCGAGAGTAGTGGGGGCAGAGGGGGCCGCTCGAGTAGAGCTAAAGGAGCGTGTAAGCGTTCAGGTAAATGGATTCAGCTGAGCGAGAATTCAGCTAAACGAAAGTCTTCTGTATTTTCAAACGTTTTTCATTCTGAAAACTTTAACGCAAATCAGACAATACACTATCAAATCATACAAAGGAAAGAAGAACAATTTTTAATGTAACATTATTGTGGTCGTTCTTTATTCATTCTCCTTCCTTTCTTCAAATTTAAACAAATTTTGCGTCTTCAATGTTTGTGTCACCTGACAGCTTCATCAAGCAAAGTAAGGGAAGCGGGCTATTCCACCCGAAAAAGCTGGTAAAATAGTCTCGTCCTTTTTAATATTGATAAGAGCAACCGATGTATTGCCTACTATCCATGTTTTGCTAATATTTCGTATATTGTGCTTAATATAAACTAAATTTAGTTAAATAATTGACATACATTCAGTACTTCAAATACAAAATTATCTACTTTAGGGTGGTCTCTCTCAAGTGTATATTTGGAGAACGAATTTTAAATTATGCAAATTGCACTAGGCTTGGAAGTACAAAACTTATTAGAAAGCTTTCAAAGTTGAGAACATACTATTTAGGAATTGAGAAATTAAGCCGTTGTTAATTTTTCTTTTCCGAAATCAGTTCCTGCACATGAATTGAGCATTGCAAATTTATTTGCCATCTGAAAAAAAGGAACTTCAAGAATAAAAGATTCTAAAAGGGATAATGCTCTCAAGTCATCAAGTGCTTTATGGCCTGGAATGAATGTGATGGACTTTCTGATGTGAAGGGAAGGCTATCTGGGTAACCATAAGCATTAGCCTTCCACGTTAAAATTTTTCCTATATTTTTTTTCCCGTAACAATCATAACATACGATCAGAATCTCCTTGACGCTTGGGGTGAGGATGACGTTTATCCTCTCCGACGTATCTCCAGTGCAATCGATCCCATGCTGATGCGGACAATTCTCTAAGGTCCAACACGTGTGTCTACGTCTCCCCAACTTCACACGTAAACTCACGCGTTCGATCTAGAGCGATAATCCAATATTTCCGGATCAATTTGTACCTTCCAGCAAGTTGATTTTTCCAGCTGAAGAGTTCTTCTTTTTGGTGAAATCCTCTTCTAAGGAATTAGGCTTAGAGTCTGAAAGTATCTTGTTCTTTCTCAACTTTAATATTCACCTTAGTTTAGTATAAGATTCGCATACTTTCTGAATGTGAATGAGAAAAAAGTTTCTGTTTCAGGGTAAGTGGTATTCTATGACGTCACGACATAACGATCTTTCAATGTATTTTTTCCTCCTTCTTATAAAAAAAAAAAAAAAGTATCACATGAAAATTTTGTTAAATGCAAGACAAAATATCAACCCACCTCTGTAGGATAAATAAGAATAAAACAAAATACGAATTGTCCTCGAGCATTGCTTCAATCATCATTCCTATTAGTAATCATTAGGGTGGTCAAAAGATGCATTAGAAATTTTTTTCTCGAATTTTTATGCAAAACGCCCGGGAATAGGCTCGAATCCACAAAAAAAACGATTTTTTTGAAAATCAAATTTAGAAGTGACGCAGGCCCCATAAAGTTCAACACGTATTTTCCAACAGAAAAAAAGAAGTTTTTGTAAATTTTATTCAGAATTCTCAATATTAGGTGAATCAAGTTTGAAATTCACGATTTCTCTTCACAATCATCGTGAGGAGAATCATCGTTTTTTTAACGCAGATTGTTTCAGATTCATGAAATACTATTTGATGCTAATAATTAGAAGTTTATTCAAATTGTTTAAATTATCTATTGTTGTTTTTAACAACTTTCTCTTAGAAAAGGGATAGAAAGTAAAGGTTTTTTCTGAATTTTTTAACTTATTTTCAACATTTCAGTTACAGCGACGTGATGGCCGATTAAAATTAACAACAATAATTGTTTAAACAATTTTTTATTGATTATACCAATATTCTCCTAGAATAATGCTACAGAGATGCGTTTTTTTCTAGAATTTTCAACTTTTTGTCCACTTTTCACTTAAAGTAAGTAACTTTTCAATTTAATTTAGCAAAAATACTTGTTTAAACAAAATGTAAAGTTTTATAGCTATCTTCTTTTAGAATTATAAAACATAGTTGCGCTTTTTGTAGGAAATTTTTAACTTTTTATCACTTTTCAATTAGAATAAAGTAATAATTAATTCATGTTAATAAAATTATTTTTTTAACAATTTATTATCATTGCTAATGATATTTTCTTTGCCTAATGATAGAAACTTGCGGTTTCTTCTGGAATTTCTAACTTTTTGTGCACTTTTTAATTGAAGTGAGTTAATATTTCATTTCATTCAACAAAAATAATTGTTTATACAGATTATTCTTGTTTATGACTATTTTCTCTTTACTTTGCTCTAACTCTTTAGTTGTGAACAATTAATAAATAAACATTAGAGAGAATCATATTTCAAATAGTATTGTATTGTTTTAAGTAAATTATTTGTATAGATCTTTAACGCAAAAATCGAATTTTTTAGAAAGTACTTCAACTTTGAACCAAAGAGTTGAATTATTGATATATAAATATAATTTTTAATAAAAATTTAATGGTTGATATTTAAACAACAAAGTGTCATTTTAAATAAAAAACAATCTAATTTAACCAACAATTAAATCAATTCAATCTAATTGAATTTTATTCAAATTCCATTCAGTGCAAAGCTGACCATTTCAGAAAAAACCACGACTTTCTAGCATTTATTCAAGAGAAAATGGTTATAAACGATAATACATTACTTAAATAAGCATATTTGTTAACTCACATTAATTATTACCTCACTTAGTAAAAGTGAACAAAAAGCTTAAGAGTTTAGAAAAAACCGCAACTTTTTAGCACTATTCTAAGAGAAGAAAGCCGTAAACAATATTAATTTTTTTAAATAATTGTTTTTGTTAAATTAAATGAAATAATAACTCACTTTAAGTGAAAAACTGGGCGAAAAGTTACAAATCTCAGAAAAAACTGCAAGTTTCTTTTATTGAGCAAAGAAAATATTATTAGCAACGATAATCAATTGTTTAAACATTACTTTTTCAAACTGAATTAATTATTACTTTAATACAACTGAAAAGTGTTAAAAACTTAAAAATTTCAAGAAAAATTGCAACTTTGTAGCATTATTCTATGAGAAAATTGTTAGGAATAATAACAAATCGTTTGAACAAATATTCTCGTTACCCTAATCTTTAACTGAATCGTTGAAAATAAGTTGCAAAATTGAGAAAAAACGTCGACTTTCTAACCCTTTTCTAAGAGAAAGGTGCTAAAAACAATAATAAATAGTTTAAACAATTTGAATAAACTCCTAATTATCAGTATAAAGTGGTATTTTATGTATTTGAAATAACTTGCGTTGAAAAAACAGCAAAAAAATAATTATTCGCGCCGAAAACTCGAAAAACCTATTTTTTCACGTATGGGATTTTTTCAGGACCCTATAAAACAGACTTATGAGGGTGATATTTGAAAAGTAATATTTTGTTTGCATTCTGTGACTAATTACGAAGAGAAATGATGAATTTCGAACTCAATTCACCTAGTATTGAGAAGTTTTTCATACAAATTAAAAAAAAAAATCTTCTTCAACACATGCATGAAAACCACGGGTTTCCGAGCTTCTGAAGCGATCCAGAAGTTGTTGTTTTCAGAGCAGGGGAAAAAACTGGGAAAAAAGTCCTAGCAGGAAAAAAACTCCAGCTAGAGGGAAAAAACTCGAAAACCCGTGGTTTTCATGCATGTGCTGAAGAAAATATCGTATGCAACTTGGGATAGACGCGTTTTTTTTGTCTATCCCTAGGTGCATAATAAACTATTTTGACCACCCTAGTAATCATTAGGAAAAATGAAAATACATTCAAGCAAGAACGAATCATATGTTAATTGGAATGAATGGTTCAAATGCGTTCCCTAAGGGTTACCATTTTCCTTGTAAACAGCTTGAGGTGGGTTCTCTACCACCAAAAATAACGTCTTCAAGTACTTAAAGAACCTTTTTCTCTATAGGTACCAGCACCACGACTCTTCGGAGATGAGCACTCCCTTGCTTAAGTATAAATCTCATGTCCTTGCTCCCTCCGGCCCCCCCCCCCCCCCGGGTCCCCTGGGTCTTCGGCATGGCTTGTTCTGGATGTCTTCGCGCGTT
>WSXT02231303.1:0-16243 GCA_011762715.2 Neuroterus valhalla | reverse complement strand
AATGACTAATTTAGTAGTGAAATACAAGGCTACTAATTCAATTGGTCAAATTCTTACTAATTCAGATTGAGAGAGTAAATACACAAGACATGGGATGCAATTATTATTTATAAGAATTATTATAATAATGAAAGGTGATATTATTGATTCTTAATTATAGATCATGCAGAGAATGATTATACTAACTTGAAAGAATCATTTGCACTGCCATTAAGAGGTAGTACATCGTAAGGGGAGTAATTTCTCTATTCTTTTTAGCGATAATAATCAAACGTTTGAGAAATGTTCCACAATCACGCTAGAAGTATAAATTTTAAGTGGAATGATGGCATACTTCCAGTGTAGTTTTATACACATTTAAGGGCATTCTATAACCACTAACATGTCTGTATCAGGGGATACATTAAATTACACAATACAGATACAAAGATGTTTTATTATTATTATTATTATTATTATTACTTAAGCCGAATCCCGTTTGGGGTTAGCGCAACTCGTTTGGATCTAGCCTTGTCATACTATTGAAGATAAAGGAATTGATATGGAAAAATCTAGGAATGGAATTTACATGAAAAAGCTTTAGTAGGTATGTGTAGGAAGAGGAAGCAGGATAGATATAAGATCAGCCTAGAAATCATCGCGTGCTCTTTGTGAACAGAAAAAAACTTGATTTCAATTTGAAGTCATACATTTATTGCATTTGTAAGCCAGGATGCGAAAAAATGCAATATTACCTCAAATGAAGAGAGGATGGAACATGTTGATAATTTCGCGTATCTCGGAAGCTAACTTGCTGGTAACGGATAGATAGGTGCAGAACACTCTCAGTTTTCAAGGTATTCTAACCAAAAAGGGTAAAAAAACACGTTACTTTCTACGGCCGAGATGTGGCAGATCCAAACAAGAAAAATTTTATTTTTAAGGATATCATTGTTACTACAAAAATTTTTGCTCAGGGAAGGAAAGAAGCGAAACAATGTCTATTGCAGCTTGTTCTAGGCATGTTGATATAACCCTAGACCCTAACAACCCAATTTCCTTAACCCTCGAGCAGGGTAACCTGCTATGCAATGACCCCAGACTCCTCACAATCCGATTATCTGAACCCCTAAGACCTGTAACCTACTACACCTATAGCTTTCAACCGCCAGGACCTCATTTCCTTAACCCTCGAGCCCGGTAACCTGCTATGCAATAACCCCAGATCCCTCAGCAACCGATTCTCTCAACCCCCAAGCCCTGTAATCTACTACACTATAACCCTCGACCACCAGGACCCCATTTTCTTAACCTTTGAGCCCGGTAACTGGCTATGCAAAAACCTCGGACTCCTTACACCCTGAACCTCTTAACCCTCAAGCCCTGCAATCTACTACGCTATAGCCCTCGACAAACATAACCCAATTTTCTCAATCGTTAAGTATTGAATCTTCGAGCATATGAATCTACGTCAATTTTTTGTAAAAAAGTTTTATTTTTATTTCATAGATCGCTGAAGAGGTATACGTTTATGACTTGATGGGTCGTTGTCCTCCCTATTCAAATACCAGCAATAGTCTGCTATCATCCTCTCATTCTATCTACCTTGGTGATGCTGTTCTTTTTTGTGAAAGTCTTGATGGAAGCGTTCACAGACAAAGCATGGATATTTCGTGTTTTCCGATTGCAATCCTACTATAAGATTATTCATCCTTAAGTCACCACGGATCAGCTAATTAGGCGCTCCATTGTTTAGCAGAAGAAGCAGTAATTAAAAGCTGATGTATGATTCTGTCAGCAAAGTTGAATGGCCAACAGGAAGAGCCGCATACTTATTTCCGTTGTGTAATAAGACAGCTTTTTGACTTTCCGTAGAGGAATCAATAAATGGGCACCAGTCTTCCGGCTTATATAAATCAGCTCTGTAAAGATTGACGCACCCTTTGATGCCATTACAGTGAACCATATATGCATCCATTGAAAAGCATTGGATAAACATTTCTTTTCGTTTTCTGTATATTCTAATTTTTATTTCGGGTAACAATAGATTTTTGTCTTTTAGAATGCAGCACAAACCTCAGCTTTTACGCTTTGGAAGATTGAGATCTCGAATGAAATCATCTGACCCCCCCCCCCCCTTGATCAGAAAGTTTTGGATCTTCGTCACCAGAACGATCTTCAAATCGACATCCACATGCCCCTTTTCCGCAGCGCGTACACTTGAAGCATCATGATATTTGATTTTATTCAAATTATGCTTAGTAGACCCACTTGTCTTGCATAAGAAAAAACAGCAGTCTGTATCATGATCTAATGGTTCACGTCAGATTGTTGGATTAATTACAACAGGGGTATTGCTGCTTTTATCATGCCATTTGGGCATACTTACTCTACGAGAATTACAAAGTGATTTGAGAACCCACGACTTATTCAAATCAGTCATAGAAAACATGACACATTTCAAAAACATATGTTTATTAGAATCAATAATCGATCGACGGTAAGAATTCGTTTCAAACTTGCCACACACGTAACAGAATGTTCCGATTGTATTAGCACAAGGTTTCCTCGAATTAATTTTTGTGATTTAAAATTTACAATGTATGAGATAAAATTGATCGTACACGACTCACATGTGATTTAACCGTTAGCCCGACACTCGAACGTGATCTCTTAACGCGAAAAGAAATATTGAATATAAAAATAAGCTCCACCTGTTAGAAAGTCAACCAACTCTTCTATAACAACAAGAACTTCTTCGTTACGTTACTCAGTCACCGTTAAAGTTATAAGCAAATACTGAATTACCCTCAAAATCAGAGAACACGAATACACAGAAAGTCATTTGGAACTCTAACGTACCATAAACACGTAGCTGGTGTTAGTACTGAAACATAGGATGCACACGTTCCAAACGTACGTGGGTTTGTTTACGTCCTATATGCATTGGCGCTCGGAGCTCCTACTTGGGGGTCTGGGGTTATAACAACATACAACAAGCTGTAAAAGACATAGTTTTGCTACTTTAATTCCCTGAGCATATGTTTTTGTAGTGAAAATGATTCCCTAAAAAGTGCTAAAATTTTTAAAGGTCATATTCGGATTCAGCACAGCAAGAGTCTTCGGGTACACTTGGTCTTGTCTCCGGTTCCAGACCTTTGCCAAATTATGTCGTCCTGTGTTTCCGTCACACAGTGGTTCCAAATGCCTAAAAAGCAGTCAAAAGTCGAAAAAAATGACTTTTTTAAAAATGGTTTTCTAGATTTTGCATCCACTTGTTATTATTTTTAGACCTCGGAAAAGCGGCAAAGAGAGTCTGAATCTTTATATAATGTTCTTTGGCTCTCTCTAAAGTTGCGTTCCCTAGACGCTAAATTTTACGCTTTCCAAGCGTTAATAAATTGTTTGTTATAGAAGTCTTGTAATTCATGTAAAAGTCAAGCGATTTAAACTTTCAGCGACGGAATCTCTTTTCAACAGTTTTTGTAATTGAATGAAAAAAACAGAAACTCGAAAAAAAAGATTGTTAATAAAAATAATTATAAACTTTTCATCGTATGATCTTATATTTTCAGCTAGCAGTCGTTGATGGAAATATACACAAATAATTTTAACGGCGATCAACCGCTCCCGTTTTTCTTTTAAAAAGTCGGCTGAAGCCCTTTCTAGCACATATCAAAAAATGAGCTGCAACCTTTTGCAACCTTGCCATTGACGTGAAATTTTATTTGGTAATTTCGGCCTGCCTACATGCCATGCCGACGCGGCACCACAGTTTCAAAAAAGCACTTTTATGGGACATAAATCAGCTGACTCCTCAATTTTCAACGGATCAGAGCTCTTTTTTTGAAGATGCTCATGAAGAATCGTACTTAAACGTAGAGGAGAACGTTTTCTGAATTTGTTATTCAATAATTTGTTATTTAGCCTATAATTTGCAATTGGTTATACTTGCGATATTTACATAGCCTCATTCATCGATATTTCTTCACAAAGGTGTAAAATAAGTTAAGTTCCTTTTTTTGAATGAAAATGAGACTTGTAAATAAATATCCAGTATTTTGTCAATTTTTATAAACAAATTGATGGATATAAGTGTTAACTGTTGCATTTTCAGATTTCAAAGGTATTACTCACATAGGTTTTGTTATAAAAATGTGAAAGATCAATTTCTAAGTGCAGACAAGCACCATATAAAAATTATAGTTAATAGTTCAAACAATTTTTATAAAAAAATTCACTTATTCAGCATTCTTGTGCATCGAAAATTTGTCTTTTATGCGGAATCACTTCTTTTCACCTAGAGAATAGAATGGTGCACAACTCACTTTCATCCAAAAACATTTATCATTGTTGTAAACGAATCATACAATCAAATTCACTTATTTTAGTGTCACTGCAGTTGGCTACATTGATATAAAAGCTTATTCCATCCGCGATTATGTCTGAAAAAATTTTAATACCAGATTCGTAATCAGCGACCTCGAAAACCCCCTTACACCGATTTTAGAAAGAATCAAAACTTTATTTAGCCTACTCGTCCACCATACTGGATCCACCATTTTGTTTTTGAAATTTTTGACAACCGATTCGTAATGAGCGACCTCGAAAACCCCTGAGTAAGAAAATTTGGCCTATTTTATTAACATTTTATAGTTTTGGCAACCTTTTAGGCATTTGGATCCACTGTGCGTCAGTATAGGGGCCGTTATTGAATATAAAAATGTGACAAATATAGCTAGAATTACTATATATAATTTTGTTAACGCGGTTAACGCGGCTGGAAGAAATTTATTAGGATGGATTGGTCACGTTGAGAAGAATGATGTAAAAGGTCTACAAAGCAAGTGTATTTATATAGACTGAAGGGTAGCGTACCCAGAAGCAGACCAAAGAAGAAATGGATAGAGTGTGTAAATGAGACCTCGAAGAGAAGAAATAGAAAGAGTCTCAGAAACGCAAGAACTCGGATGGAAACAGTTTAGATGTAAAAGAAACAAGATATGTAGGCCAGGATAAGGATGTATGGAGAACAATTGAAGATATCGCTCAGTGAATCATTCTCATGGATTCGCGAAACTCTTCACGTAGGGGTTTTGCTAGAGATATCAGTCAGTGAAGCGTGTCAGACCGATGTTGCACAGGACAGTCTTTGGATTATTTATTGTTCTCGAAACAATAATCTTGATTTATAATTAACACTCTCAGTTATAAATATGTGAGAGGAACTGGTCAGTTTTTTACTATTCAAGAAAGCATGAGCGAGCAAATTCTTATCTCCAGCAACTTGAAATTCATGAAACTCCGCGGACGTTTTCGAATTTTTCAACTAAGCTGCCATTCAAAGCTAGTAAACAAACGAGATTTTGAGCTGATATTTGGACATGTATTAATAAATTACCGAATAACGAGGATAGGTAATCCAAAATAATTTTTTTATTTCGAGTCAAAATGTATTTTTGCATAGAAGATATTAATGAAGAGTTGTCTTTGAAAAAATTTGAATATAGATATGGCTGATCTGTGAAAGTTAATAGTACTTGAAGTTTTTACTTTTCTGAAAAACTACGTTTAAATCCTACATTTTCTTGAATCCAGCTAAAGAAACGATGTCAGTTCTTCTCGACGCAGAAATTTATATATCTCTTCAGACGAGCTTCATATTGTTTGGTAAATTAACCACTCAATGATGGCATTGTAATTTTTATCGATGCTGCTTCCTGAAGGAGTTAAATTCAAACGATCCCCCAACAAGATTCTGATCAATAAGAGAACTACGTCTCCAAGAATGTCACAATTTCTGTTAGAAAAATTGATACTGTTAGTAGATTCAAAACGTAGAGAATCTGAAACAACATTTTTAAAAAAAGGTATGCTGAAGCTGCACAGGTCATTCTGGAACCACGATAATACCGTATCCCTTTTCGTATCATCATATCCACTTATCTAATTTTGGTTTATTATTTTGCGATTTCTCTCAGGATCATCAAAATAATAGAACAGCGTGGAAATGGATGAAAATAATAAAGCGTCTATAAAACAGTATATGCATCTGAAGCTATTATTTTCGGATATTGTTTCCGAGGTACAAACTCGTCAAATATAACATTTACTTTACTTACAAATAGATCGATATCTGGTATAATGAACTTTTTCTTCACTTTTATAATCGCTCCTCCAAATAATTCCATCTTAGGAGTAGACTTATCGCATCTAGTTTCTTAGTCTGCTTCTATATTTACTCCTGAAACGATATGAGTCAGGTCACGTCAACTGCGCCCATGAAATTTTGGTTTCTTTTTGAAAAGTGATAAAAATTGGAAAAATCTGTACATAATAGCATTACGAAAGAACACTTTGAACCGTTTTTCAAAAAACTACACCGTTTTCATTATTTTTGAAAATAATGATTTCCGCAACTTTTAATAGAAAATTGAATAACTTAAGAATCGTTTGCAATAATTGAATGAAATTTGGTATGACAGTTGTGAGGAGTTTTCTCTTTCTGATAAGATTTTTTTCTCAAATTTGCAAAATTATAATTTTTGATAACAATCATTTAAACATATTCGAATATTTATTACTTCTAGGCCTCCGATCGTAGTGAAATTTTCACTCAATGTAGTATGAACACTTTATCCCGTTCTTAAAGTAGAAAAAATTGGTAATTCTTACTCTGACAGTATTAAAAAAAAGTTTTTGTCGCGGGCGCCGTGTAACAATTGTCCCAAAGAACGGCACGCTCGGCGCATGCGGCTTACGCTACAAATGCGTCTGTTCATACTTATTTGTTTATACTCATACGAAAAATTTTCGAAGCACAGATATGCCCAATAAGTGAATTTGTTTAGAGAAATTGTTTATAACAATGACAAATGTTGTTTCGATGAACTCTAATTTGTGTTATTCTTGTTCTTCAGATGAAAATAAATGATTCCCGAGAAAAGAAAAATTTTGGATGCACAGATATGTAAAATAAGTGAATTTGTTGAAAAAAATAGTTTATAACAATGACAAATTATGTTTTATGGACCTCTTATGTGTAATATTCTTGTTCTTCAGATGAAAATTAATTACTCGACCGAAGAGAAAATTTTTCGAAGTATAGATATGACAAATAATTGAATTTCTTCATAAAAATTGTTTAAACTTTGAACTATTATTGTTATTTGGGGCTTGCTCACAATTAAAATTTGCCTCTCAACATTTTTACAACAAAATTCATGGAAGTGATATATTCGAAATACGAAAATGCAACAGTTAACAGTTATATCCACTAATTTGCTTATAACAATAAACAAAATACAGGATATTTATCTACAAGTTACATTTTTATTAAAAAAAGTAGCTCAACTAATTCTACAACTTGAAAATTGAGGTGTCATGTCGGCTGGTTTTCGTCCTAAAAAAGTGTCTTTTCCCACTGTGCGCCGTTTGAGGCGACAATTGTTACGCGGTGCCTGCGACAAAAACTTTTTTTTAATACTCACAGAGTGAGAATTTCCAACTTTTTCTTCTTTGAAAACGGAATAAAGTGTTCATACTACATTGAGTAAAAATTTCACTACAATCGGAGGCCTAGAAGTATTGAATATTCGAATTTGTTTAAATAATTGTTATGAAAAAATAATGATTTTGCAAATTAGAGAAAAAAAAATTCGTATCAGAAAGAGAAAACTCTTCACAACTCTCATACCAAATTTCATTCGATTACTGCAAACGAGTCTTAAACTATTAATTTTTCTATTTAAAGTTGCAAAAATCAATATTTTAAAAAATAATGAAAACGGTGCAGTTTTTTGAAAAACGGGTTAAAGTATTTTTTTGTAATGTTACTATGTACAGATTTTTCCAATTGTTGTCACTTTTTGAAAAATCACCAAAATTCCATGGGCACAGTTGATGTGGCCTGGCTCATATACGATGCAAAAATCTAGATATTTCGATCTTCGCACCACCTGAATATCTTTTTGTTACCCTATTCAAATTCTGGAATAGAACACAACTCATTCGGTTGATGCATGGAATGGTTGTGCTTCTATTCGCATGTTATGAGATTTTCAAACCTCTTGAATATTTTGCGAAAGTTCCCCAAACTAAAAAATCCAGCTAAAAGTTCAAAATAATTCATGTATCCAAATTTTTCGTCATCTACCCAATAATCATTTCTGATATGTCTTGACGGATGATCATCTCTTCTCATCAATATATTTATGTATTTCAAGAGCTAAGTAATGCTGCTTGACAGATGCCGCTGTATATAAGCCTATTATTCATCTCTGGGCAGCAAGATGTCGGAAAATCTAAAATTGTTGTGAATTGTCGAATTTTCATATTTTGATCTAATTTAAGACATTTCGACTTCCACCAGTTTCCCATGCCTTTTTTGAAGCTTTGCTTTTTTTGGGAGGGTATATACTCTGAGCAAGGCCAGCCAACTGTGAAAAGCGGAAACACACCGTCCGCGTCACGTTCAATGCGACTTAAGATCTCTATAGCATGGCATCAACACGCCCCCCCCTCTCTCTCTCTCTCTCTCTCTTCCTTTCTTCCTCTCTTCTGTTCTGGTGTAGTATATGTATAACGAGTGGAGTACACATCACACATTTGATACTTTCCTTATGCTGATTGATGCAGGTGATTAAATGTTCATAGTATGTTTGTAATGCCATTCAAGAAATTGGTGAAAGTTTTATTTAATGACTATATTACAATCAATCGAATATTTGATATAACATTGACTAGAGGTTAATTTATGTCTACATATTAAACTTGAAACTGACAAACTTTAATAACTTAACTTCTTTGAAATATTAATCTCCAATTTCGATTGACTTCATACTTCCTGCTTCAATATTTCTCTTACTGACGTGCATGTATGCATATGAGGAGAGAATAGCTGTCTTTTCCAATCGATGAATGGAATAACAATCAAATTTATGTTTTTCTTTTAAGGAGAAAGAGCAAAGCTTCTGTCGGCGGCCCCGCGACCGTTCTACTTCTTTAGAGATTTTGGTAATGAAACTACATATTCCTTCAAATTATGTATCAAACCCAAATACTGATCCGGAATTGATTCAATTTTTGCTTGTTTAATAACAAAACCCTATCTTTGCAATACTTTCTGAGTTGGAATAACACTTTGAAAATATTCGACATAAAAATTCCCTAAGAGAAGAAAGTCATCTGCATATGTTGCCAATAGAATAATTGTCATCAATTGGATGATAGAGGTTTTAATATTTCTGCAAATCTGATAGGAGCAGCATTCAGCTCAATAGCCATAAAGCAAACTGTGGATATTGATTTAGTACCAGCTCAGTCATCTTATAATTCGAAATGAAACATGCATGACTTTTCACTCTTTATTTTCATCAATTTATTTATGCTCTTCTTATAGTCATTTCAAATTCCATATAAGTTATGTCTCCGTTATGAATTTGTTTCGAAAGTTGATCAGAAACAATAACTTTCTCATTACTGGACGACTTCCTTTCTCTTGGTTTGAAAGTTAAAAACTAAACAGTGACTGAAGAGGCAAGTTTCTCTGCTACTCGACTTGCAGAATGATGCGACCTCGTCTGTAATCCTTAACTTCGAGTTTGAGCACAAACATTATCCTTCACTTTCTCGTTCCCTCTTTAATTTTTACCTACGATCAATTCATCCGTCTTCCCAAATTATCGTCATAGGAACTCTCCTCACTTGTCAAAGCTCTCCATCTTCTAGAACAAGGTTGTCCAGCGCAAGATTGGCGCGCTTCTCCGCTATTCCCCTCCTCTGAGCGCTTCATCGAGAATTCTCTCCCGTTCCGCCACGGGCTGGTACAACGACCTGTTTTGGTAACATGATGGCTCGCAGACGCTTCTGAAGAAATTGATGAATTTTGGAGGGCTGTTTTTTGCCACTTAAATCTTAAAACTGACAGGAACATTTTCTAAAATATTGTTAATTGTTTTTGTCAACATGATTGTAAATTGCTGTAAGGATATTCCAAATAACTGTTCTTAATAGCAAAATGTTTTTCATCACATTATTCAAAGTCGACGCAAAAATAGGAAGTCACTAACATTAATATTTGTCGTATACTATCTACAATATTAGGTCCCCATTTTTGTGCAATGAAAAAGAATTTGAGACTTTCTACACCACAATGATATTGTAAAATTAAATTGGATATGTATCTTTTATGATAGATATCTTGATGCAATTAATATCCTTCCTTTACTCGATCTTCAAATTCTCTAGAATATTTTGTGATACATGATGAGATAGCAATAAGTATTTCATCGTTATTCTGATTGAAAATGGGCTGGTACTTTTAAGCCCGATAGCACTGAAAGTATTTATATGCAACCTATTATATTATACCCTTGAGTCTTCAAAATCATTCGGTTCAGAAAAATGATTTCCTAAATGGGTGAACCTAAGGTTCATTAGCACATCACAAAGGCTGAATTGTACTGTTTTCTCACGGAAGTCACACCAAGGACACCAAGGTTCACTGATAATCTTAATGTTGGTCAGGTGACTATTTGAACGGGAGTGGCTGGTGAGCATTTCTGCCACTAATTTTGCCTGCTTCCTCCCTACCTTCAGAACTTTTTCAAACTTTCTCAGACATTGTATTCTGATACAGTTTTAGAGTTATCATTCCTTGAGATATACTGCATTATGTCGCGTGCTCCTCCTGGAGCCACTTTTCAATGGCATGCTTAGCCGATGCCCGCGAGGCATCGCAGTACGGTTCAGGTCCGTGAAGGACTTTTATGGTACCATCTTTTGCGAGCAAATCAGTTAACTCCTTACCTTGGATGTTCTTGCGTCCCGGAACTCAGATCAGATCGACCCAGTACCTTCCTGAGACTTCGAGGAGTTATTGGAGGCAGCTTTTGACAAGACTGGATGTAATCTCCTCTGATACGTATCCCCTTATTTTGCACATGGAAAAACATATTTCATATTGGAGACGATCGGTGAGATGAGTGTCACCAGCCTGCATGATTTGAAATGGAATCGGTCTTTATTAACTTGACTATCTCATACGCCTGGATTGCCCCAATCGAATGGACTGTCACATTTGACTAGATTGCCTTCGTTGACTGGATTATCTCATTTTTCTAAATTGCCTCAATCGAACGTATTGACCAAGAAACTTCATTGACTATAAAAACTGGATTATCTCATTCATCTAGATAACGTCAATCTAATAGACTGCCTCAACTAACTGCACTGACTTCGATAAAAGGATTCTCTCATACGGTTGGATTACCTCAAGAAACTAGTGTAACTTTTTCAACTGGAGTAACTGGAAAAGCTGGATTAACTTAATTAACTGCATCATCTCATTGGCCCGAATTGTCCAAATCGAATGGACTGCCAAAGTTAACAGCATTGACTCTATTAAGTTGATTATCTCATCCGCCTGGATTGGCTTAATTGAATGGATTGTCACAGTTACTTGATTGCCTTCATTCACTGGATTATCTCCTTCGTCTAGATTGTCTCAATCGAATGGACTGCCGAAGTTAACAGCATTTACTCTATTGAGTGGACTATTTCATCCGCCTGGGTTGGCTCAAGTGAATGGATTGTCACAGTTAACTAGATTGCCTTCATTGACTGGATTACCTCGTTCGTCTAGATTGTCTTAATCATACCGATTGCCGAAGTTAACAGCATTGCCTTTATTAACTGGACTACCGCACCTGCCTGGATTGTCTCAATCAAATGGACTATCACAGTTAACTAGATTACTGTCTTTGACTGGATTACTTTGTTCGTCTAGATTGCCTCAATCGAATGGATTGCCGAAGTTAACAGCATTTACTTTATTAACTGGATTACATCAACCGCCTGCATTATCTCATTCGTCCGGAATGTCTCAATCGAATAGACTGCCAAGTGAACAGAATTGTTTTTATAAACTTGATTATCTCATCCATCTGGATTGTCTCAATCGAATGGACTGTCGCAGTTTACTAGATTGGACTGCCCAAGTTAACAGAATAGACTGTATTAAGTGGACTATCTCACCCATCTAGGTTGGCTCAATTGAATGGACTGTCACGGTTAACTAGATTGCCTTCATTGACTGGATTATCTCATTCGTCTAGATTGTCTCAATCGAATGGAATGCCAAAGGTAATAGCATTGCCTTTATTAACTGGATTACCTCATCCGACTTGAATATCCCATTTTTCTAGATGACTTTAATCTAATAGACTGCCTCAATTAACTGTCTTGAATTCGATAGAAGGATTCTTCCATACGGCTGGATTGCCTCGAGAAACTGGAGTGACTTTGTAAACTAGAGTAATTGATAAGCTGTATTGACCTAATCAACTGGATTATCTTGTTCGCCTGGATTGTCCCAATCGAATGGACTGCCCAAGTGAACAGCATTGACTTTATTAACTTGATTATCTCATCCGCCTGGATCGTCTCAGTCGCATAGACTGTCACAACTATCTAGATTGACTTCATTGAGTGGAATATCTCATTTGTCTGGATTGTCTCAATCGAATACACTGTCAAGTGAACAGCATTGACTTTATTAACTTGATTATCTCATCCGCGCGGATTATCTCAATCGAATAGACTGTCACAATTAACTTGATTGACTTCATTGACTGGAATATCTCATTCATCCGGATTGTATCGATCGAATAGACTGCCAAAGTTAACAGCATTTACTTCGATAAGAGGATTCTCTCATACGGCTGGATTGCTTCAAGCAACAGCATTGCCTTCATCAACTTGATTATCGGTTCAATTGAATGGACTGCCCAAGTTAAGAGCATTGACTTTATTAAGTGGACTATCTCATCCGTCTGGGTTGGCTTAATTGAATGGACTGTCATAGTTAACTAGATTGCCTTCATTTACTGGATTATCTCATTCGTCTAGATTGCCTCAATCGAATGGATAGCCGAAGTTAATAGCATTGACTTTATTAACTGGATTATCTTACCCACCTGGATTTTTTTAATCGAATGGAGTGTCACAGATAACTAGACTACTTACTTTGACTGGATTATCTCATTCGTCAGGATTGCCTCAATCGAATGGATTGCCGGAGTTAACAGCATTGTCTTTATCAACTGGATTACATCATCCGCCTGGATTATCTCATTCGTTTGGATGACCCCAATCTAATAGACTGCCTCAATTAACTGCACTGACTTCGATATAAGGATTCTTCCATACGTCTGCATTGCCTCGAGCAACTGGAGTAACTTTGTCAACTAGAGTAACTAGAAAAGCTGTATTGACTGAATTGACTAGATCATCTCATTCACCTGGATCGCCCCAATCGAATGGACTGTCACAGTTAACTAGATTGCCTTCGTCGACTGGATTATCTCATTCGTCCAGATCATCTCAATCGAATAGAGTGCCAAAGTTAACAGCATTGACTTCGATAAAAGGATTTTCTCATACAGCGGGATGGCTCCAAGCAACAGCATTGACTTCATCAATTTGATTATCTCATTTGCCTGGAATTCTGGATTGTCCTAATCAAATAGACTGCTTTAATGATCTGCATCAACTCAATTAATTGTATTGTCTCATTCATTCGGATTCCGTCATTCGAATGGGCTACCTTACGTAACTGCATTCACCTTTTCAAGTGGATTATATCATTCGTCTGAGTTTCCTCAATTAACTAAGGTAAATTAAGTAAGCTGGATTGACCTAATAAACTTGATTATCTTTTTCGTCTTGATTGTCTCAATCAGATGGATTGGCTCAATTCAATAGATGACTCAATCATTTATGAGTAGCTGCACAATGAGGATTAGGAACATTACTATCACAATGTCAAAATCCTAATACTCCTTCTTACGGATCTAAGAATCTAAAACAATTTCCAGTGGTCAAAGTGTCCAGTGGGGTGGGTCAAAAATTACCAGTTTCGAAAATTGCAAACAATGCCATGCCTTAAAGTAGTGCAATAGGACTCCCATGAAGTGCACTGAATGAGGAATCGAGAGATTGGAATCTCGGTAACGCGCGTGAGGAACAAAGGTTTAAAAACATTCTTTTATGCAGAGTTTGTAGTTTGTTCAATTAAAATTATTTCCACATCTTTTAAGTTGCTAAGAGTCTTCTCAATTTTCGCCAGATTTCAGGAGGTTATGCTGCAAGATATAATCGTGTTTTAATGGAGCTTCACTTTTACCTCTCATTTTCCGTACTCATAAGAACATCAAAAAAATTCTTTTAGGCCATTGAGGAGTTCTTTAAGATCAAAATGAACTGAAAAGAAATTAAAGATGCACAGCTGATCAGAACTGGATTTTTTATTTCAAATTTTGTCGTGATTCTACTTTTTATTACCCATATTCCTTGATCTTTCTGTGACCTCATTCTCATCCTAAAGAAGTCTTAAAATGTCAAAAAAAGTCGTTGTAAATTTTGTGAGGCGAGGAATTAAAGTTCAAATTAAGAATATAGTAGAACATGATTATCTCTTGCAGAATAGTAACCTAAAATCTGGCGGAATCGAGAAGACTCTGAGTAACCCCGAAAATGTAAAAAAAAAAAATTAAAATTAAGAAAAACATCAAAACTTTGCGTACAATAATTTTGTTAAACCTATCATCCTCGTGTGCGTAACTTTGATTCAAATCGATCGATTGCACATTCAGTATCCTTCATGAGTTTCCTAATGCACTATTTTTGGGCATTTTTATGATATTGATTATTTGAATTTTCTTCAAATCATATGGAATGGTTAGAAAAAGAAATATCATCTTGTCACAAGATTTTTTAAAGTTTTATTACCGTCATATATATTTACTCTGTCTTTATTTCTTCAGTAGGTTTAATAAAGTTAAGGTCATGTAAGTTTGAGGAATATAAATCTTGCATCCATTTTCATAGTTTATTGGAATGTATACTTGTGTTTTATTATGAACTAGTTTCTACATTTAAGTTATATTTGTAAGTATTGGAAGCCTTCGAAATTTATTAATTCCTACTTTGATGGGGAATTGATTTCAAAATGAAAACGAAAAAAAAAAAGAAAAAAGGAGTGATTTCGATCGAAAATAGCAGTTAATATTTGAAAATATTCTATTCCAAGCGAAATTCTTCAAGTTTGCAACTACTGTCCCTAAGGACTTAGGAAATCTATTGCTCTGATTGCAATAACTATTAGGAAGATAATTTTTGACCAAAGAATGGTGATTATTGTTTGATAAAATAACGAGAAAATTTGGATTATAGAATTAATCATTTACTATATATTTTTCTCAAAACATTGAGATCATATATGTGATTATTTGTGGAGCAACCACGATTTCGAAATCACAGTCTCTAGGCTTCAAATTCTTGTTTCGACATCAGCTATTGTTGCATTTTCGCAAATGGAGGAAGATATTCGATTTTTCTTAGATATCCCCTTATTCTGAGTATTTATTATATTTCAATTATTCCTGATGACAACGAAAGTCCGTCTTATAGCAAAGAAGAATGGAATCCTGAACAAGAATCTCCTCGCATATCTCCTCCGCGTCGACAAAGATGAACATTAGGCATTCGTAGCAGGAAAATTCTCTAGAAATTAACAAACTTATTTTGCACACGCTTCTTTTAAACTCTTAAAAATGGAATGTCAAAAAAACGTGTCAACTTGCTCAAATTCTTACTAAAAACATGAGCTTTTGTGATCATTATGTGTTTGTGTTGTTCCTATTGCGCAACATACAATTTCAATATGTTTGCATTAGTAGTCTATTAGTCAATAAAAAAATATGGTGTGCTGTGCGAGCAATCCAGCAACCTTCATTGATTAACTTTTAATATAACAAAAAAATGTGTATGGCAATTTGTTTAATACTTTTTTGTTAATTTCAAAATTCGTATATATACAGACTTAGGCTCGCATGCGGGGCTCTGAGAGGGTGGACAATCCCTTTCCTAGCTACTCATGGGAATAACAATGAAAACTAACAACCCTAATCCAATTAATAATGCGGTTCAAAATGATCAAACGCGAAAAGCACCTGACAATGGTTCGGCCAGTATTGCCGATCGTTCCAGAGTTCAGGGTGCTGAATTAGATGGAAACACGATGACAACTCGGCGAGACAATCGACGTTCTTCATTGACGGATCAACTCGATAATGAATTGCTTAGTTGCTATGATGCCAGTATTGTCCCTAACCGCAGAGGTTAGGTGGCACGCCTGCACACTCTGTGGTGCCAGAAACACCCAGAGCTTCCGCACCTTTCACAGCAAGTGTTAAGAAACCGT
>WSXT02231282.1:0-16244 GCA_011762715.2 Neuroterus valhalla | reverse complement strand
TAAATAATAAATGGAAGAAATAAAATAAGGGAATATATATAAACTGCACACAACATGGTTTGAAGTTGAAATGATTTAAATCAGTAGGAAGAATTTATGCCGTTCTTCGACGTTGAAGGCGAAAGAAGTCGAAACTGCGGTTAAAAAATATTTTCACCTTCCATTAAATAACGTTGACGCTGAAAGAAATTGAATTGATGACGAACCTCAAACTCAGGAAACTGAACAACACAGTTTGAAGGTAAAGTAAAGGCTAAATCAATAATAAGAACTTGTGTTAGTTTTAGACTTTGAAGGCGAAAGAAGTCAAAACTGCTGTTTGCAATATTTTCACCTTCAATTGACACACGTTTACGCTGAGAGAAGTTGAAACTGACGACGAAACTTCGACTCGGGAAGGCATGTTTTTTTGTTTTTTTTTAATTATTTTTTTTCTGGTAATATCTAGAAGAACACCCGCCATATTTCGCTCAAATATTTCTTAGAATATCCTTTATATTGCGTATTTTTTATGGAATTTTCTGAGTGAGGGAACAATGTTAAAAAAATCGTAAACCACGTACGTAACACTACGTGCGCTTCCGGGACAAACAACATATTCCTTCATGAAAAAATTCGAGCAAAAAAAAAAAAACAGATCTCAGGCACTTCTTATGAAAAACCATTCCAATAGTCTCTCAAAAAGTTGCATGTGCACAAAGTTATGATATCCAACTTGCGGAAATTACTATTTTTGGCTTACGTTACATCAGTATTTATTAATCAGCGATACAAAGCTTCCAAAATTGCAGAGGTAGTTCAACTTTAAATTGGGAAGATATATTTAAAGATCGAAAATTTGTGCATTAAAATGTTTGATTTGGAACATTAATGAATCTTCAATAATTCAATTTCGATTGATCACTTTTTGCATTGTTTTTTTTATAGAGCGAGCACAATTATTTATCGTTTTATTCGAAAATGGGATTTGAGAATGGGAGAGCTACGCAAAACAATCTAGTAACTATCTTAGTGAATCTCCGTGAGTTTCAATTAAAAAATCTTCCACTTTTGAATTAAAAATTAAATTATTTTTGAATATCCAGGAAATTGTTATTATTGGTTGAGTTACACCCTGAAGAGGGCAACAGCCTCCTGCAGTTGTGTCTTTTTTCTTTTCTTTTTCTTCAATTAAATATTTCTGTATAAAATAATTCAGCTCCATGAAGCACCATTTTTCTTTCACAGAATCAACAACCAGTCATTTAGCGATGATTTCTTGCTATGAATCGATAACATTTGATAATTGTTAAAAAAAAAAAAATTAAATGAGGCATCGTTCGGCTTTTTTGGTGTTCAAACTAGTTTTTTTTTTGTGTGTAGTCAACTCTCAAAACCACCAAATAGTAATAATAATAATAATAATAATAATTAAACTAATGAGATGATAAGAGTAAGAACTATTGGCAGACACATTGTGAGTACCAGGTTGTTTCTAGAAGCATTGCCATTGCACAAAAAAAACCATTTTAAATGCTAAAAAATAGGCAAACAATGCATTTGTTAGTTTATTTTGTTCAAGAATTATCAAATTTTACCGATTATTAGCTTGAAATCGTTGCTCAATAACTGGCTGTCAGTTCTGTAGAAGAAGAACGGTATTTTACAAGAAGAATGTATATTTGTATATGAAATGATGACTCTCTAAACAATTGTTGTTTACACTAAAATTGTTTACTGTCATCGGAATATTATTAAATATTCAGAAGTTAGTACTTTAGAGTTAATTACGTCGGTAACATCGAATTTGTACCCCCAAAAACAGCCAAATAATGCACTTTTTAATTAGGTTCGTTTGAACAATTATCAAATGTTATCGATTCATAGAAAGAAAGCACTGCTTGATAAATGGATATTGATTCCGTGAAAAAAATGGAATTTTATATGAAAATATGTATATTTCTATATAAAATGGCAAAACTTTGTTCCAAAAATTACTGTTTACAATAAAATTGCTTACTGTCATCGAAATTTTCTTGGAAATTTGGAAGAAAGTTATCTAAAGTAATCACATTAGGAAACTCAAGTTCATGGTGCCACAAACAGACAAATAGTGCATTTGGTAATAAGGATAGTTTAGACAACTATGACTTTTCATTTTCGGACCAAATGTGATATTTAGATTCCATTTACAAGTAATATACGATCGATTCTGCAGAAAAAACTGGAATTAATGAATCAAAAATACTTGATATGGATATTCGTTCATAAACAAAGTCAGAAATATTCTAAACCTTGGTGTTGCTATTGGAAATCTTTTTTAGATAGTTGCTTCAAGTTTTCTAGGGAATTTCGAACAAATCCAAGCATGTTTTAAAAACCGGTATCCTTCAATAGTCAAAAAATGTTTGTTTCTTCTATATTTTTGTTATTTAATGAAATAATCTGCCCGCTGCGCGGGCACATTCACTTCTCGCGCTTCGCGCGTGGCTCGCTTTGCTCGCAAGTTTGAGCGCGCCTAGGGCTCCGTCTTTTTGATCTCGCGCTTCGCGCTCGATGGTAATCTCTTCTCGCACTCCGCACTTGGTTATGAATTAACCTCGCGCTACGCGCTCGGCCTTTGTACCTCCCTACAGTTGTATAAAAAATTTGTGAAACTCAGATGCGAAATGTCGACTACTTGAATTTGATGAGAGTGAATTCTCTTTTGTCAAAGCTTCTCCGGCTTCTACGAATACATTCTCATAGCGTGTCTCGTGCTGCGCACTCGATCAAAGTTGTTTAAAAACGGTAGAGAAGTTTTGTTGCCCAATTTTGTTCTCATGTTGTGTACTTTTTCTAGAAATCCAATTGTTCAATTTTTAATTCTTCTTTTCACGATTTACACAAAAACTACGCATCCAATGGGAAAAATTATAACAAATATACAGATATTTTCCGAGTGAACAACTTTTTTACATCAATCTTTTGTGTGAGGATTAGTCATTTTTTCAAAAATTTTTTTATTTCATTCTTATAGTTATTTCTTCTTATTGGAATGGAAACTACATATCCTATTAGAGAAGTTGATAACACATTTAAAGATATTTCCCTGGTAAAGAACTTGAGTCTATTTGATTTTTCCTAAGCTTGTGTCAATTGTTCAAAAGTTCATTTTTTCATTTTCATGTTTTTGTTTCTTCCTTTCAGGGGCATGACACGATTATTATGATTATGATTCCCAATTTGACTCGACGGGGAAAATAGGAAACTATGGCGCTAATCGCCATTCCCTCAACTATCTCGTTTGAATTTAAATGGAATGTCAGAATTTCATTGATCTTCAGAAGTAAATTTATATTTCTGGAATGTTGAAGAAATAAAAACATCTGTTCTTGTAATAATTAATTATCTGATTTCTCATCGTGTGAGCAAAGTAAAAAAAGGTTTAATAATTATAACAATATCTGGTTCTTCTTGTTACTTTCATATTCATGTTTACAACATGATTATTCATACCTTAACTTGGCAAACACAACTTTGCTAGTAAAATTCCATCGTTCGACAAAGTGAGCTTACGAAACAAAAAAGAAGAATTGTAGAACTTTTCCGAAAACTTTTACGTTAAATGGATTACACGAAAAGACATTTCAAAGGTTATCTTTTGACGTCAGGGGTTGACACTGCCATTTCAGCTACGCTGACACTTTCGAATCATTTGTCAAAATTCAAACACAATATTTGCCGAAATGCAATCAGCGCCTCAGTTTCTTATTTTGACCGCTGAGTCAAGTTGGGAACCAACTGTCTATGGGATACAATGACTGGCGTGGCATACCCCTGTTCCTTTTCATAAGTAAAGCAAAAACTACTTGTCCTATCAAAACTTTCATTTTACCAATTTTGTAGATCTTTTTTTAACGCACAATTTTGGTTAATTTATATTTTCCCGTACCTTACATCGTTTGTCCAAAAAAAGTCCTTCTATTTTTCATTATTTTTTGTGCAACCAAAATTTGAATTTTCGAATTTTTTGAGAAAATTCGAGAAATTGTGAAGATCAACCTGGAATGCTTTAAAAAGAAGCATTGTTTTTCTTCAAACTTTTTTTCATATCTTGTGTTGTTTGGCTAAAAATTCTCATTTTCGTTTATATTTTTTGATTTTGAAAATGCCACAACTCTTACATTTTGGTTTCTATAAAAAAAATCATGTGGATCAATTGTTCCACTCCTTACCTACTACAAGTAACCAGACCCACTTGACCCCCCACTTTGTCTTGTTCCTCAAAATGGGAGCCAAAGCACGATCGAATATGATCATTCCTTCGGAAGTTATCGAGGTCACAGATTATTTTCAATTATTTTTTGTCTGATCAAAATTAGAATTTTCGATTTTTTGAGAAAATTCAAAAAGTTGTTTTAAAGATCTTGTACGGCTCCCAAGAAGAAACCTTTTTTCCTCCTGACTTTCTTCTCAATCTTGCGTTATTTGGCTAAAAATTCTCATTTTCGTTTATATTTTTGAATGGAGAAAATGCCACAACTCTGACAATTTGGTTTTTATCAAAAAAATCATGTGAATAAATTGTTCCACTCCTTACCTACAACAAGTAACCAGACCCACACTTTTTGAGTCATGAAAAAAAAGTCGACAAATTTTTTTCAAAATGCTCCCACTCTTTCATTTTTCATCCTAAAAAGCTGGTTGACGAACTGGACATGTCTTTTTGGTCCCTCAAAATTTGTGCCAAAGGGTAATCCAACCCGATCAGTCTTTCAAATTTATCGAGTATACAGACGACGAAAACGTCGACGAAAACGTCGACAACAACGTCGACAACAACGTCGACAACAACGTCGACAACAACGACGACAACAACGTCGACAACAACGTCGACAACAACGACGACAACAGACAGACAAACAACAATAAATAAAGAGAAATTCAGAAATCTTCCATGACAATCCGATGCAAAACTTTAACAGCTTTCATTTAGAAGAAGGAATCAAAATCGGATGATGATTGTCTTCTGAAAATGAATTGTTTTGTTTCAAATTGAAAATATTTCTTTCCAACAATTTTATATTCGAAGAAATTGTTCCTAGAAGATCAGCTACACTTTCATTTATTGAAAATTGAAGTCAATTTCTTTTTTAGATAAGTCAAAATGTAAAATGTGCGAAACTCTACGTCCGGTTTAAAGTTATTAAAAACTAAATGAATTCAAAGTACAAGCCCTCAAAATAAGGATAATGAATAGATAGATAATCTACAAATGAGTATAAAATGATTTTAGGTACAATGGATACTCATCCTAGGATCTCGCGTAACCCCAAAATGCCGCTTGTGTGAGGCACGTCCAGAATGGTGGACCTCCAAATTCAAATTCATGAAAGTTGACTTAGATAGTTACTAGATTGTTTTGCGTGGCTGTCTAATTTTCAAAGCCCATTTCCAAATAAATCTATGAAACGATGAAAAACTGTACTCTTCGAATAAAACAAGGGAAAAAGTGATAAATCGATATTAAATTATTCAAGATCCAATATTGTTCCAAATTAAACATTTCAATGTCCAATTTCCGATCTCTTAATAATATAACTTTCCAATTCAAAGTTATCCTACTTCTTCAACTTCAAAATCTTCAGAAATGAATGATCATTAGCTCATTAGCTAATTTGGGAGATTAAGGGATTATGGAAAAGATTTGTAGAGGCCATTGTCTTGAGGGCTAGTACTGTTTCAGAGTTTCAGACTGGCGCCTTAAAAATTGACGGACCTTTTTCTTCCTTATTTTTATAGGACTAAAAGAATAGAAAGTGGTCGACCATAAACTACGTAACCGATTTTAGGGGCTGTTTTCGTCGATACAACTACATCTTTCCACATTACAAAAGATTAATCTCCAAAAAGAAAGAATCATTTTCTGAGAGAAAATATAAAGTTTTAACAAAATAGTCGAACTTCAAGGTAAAAAATCTGCCCGCTGCGCGGGCACATTCTCATGGCGCGCTGCGCGCGTAGCTCGCTTAGTTTGAGCGCGCCTAGGGCGCGCGTCATTTGAATCTCGCGCTCGGCTTTATACGTTATTGATTCAGTTTACAGTTCAATGCATACACAGAGTTGCAAACATTGAAAAACTGCTGAAAACCTCTACTTCTATGAAGATTATTAAATTTTTTCTTCATTTTTGATGAAATTTTTTTTATGTTAAGTTTACTCAAGGCTCTACTGGCCATTGTTAAAAAATGTTTTCACGATTCAAACAAAAAATAAAAAGTAGAATGTCGGCTGCTGCATTTGATGATCGTGAATTCTATTTTCTTGAAGCTCCTCCGGCTTTAACGAATAGATTCTCATTGGGTGTCTCGTGCTGCGCACTCGATCAAAATCTGCCCGAAACGCTAACTTTTCTATATTACCTCTAACTCTAATGCATCAAATGTATATAATAATATTTTATATACCTCGTACCTTGCTTTTCATAATTTTTTTTTCCCGATCAAAATTGGAATTTTCGATCTTTTAAAGAAATTCGAAGAGTTGTATCCACGATCTTGTAGCTCTCCCAAAAAGAAACATTTTTTCTCCCTGGCTTTCTTTTCAGTCTTGCGTTATTTGGCTAAACATTCTTATTTCCGTTTATATTCTTGCATTTCGAAAATGCTACAACTATGTCAATTTTGTTTCTACCAAAAAAAATCGTAAGGATAAATTGTTTCACTTTTTACTTACACCAAGAAACCGTACTTGAAATTTTTAAACCTTGGAACAAAAAGTTCTTTCGAAAGTTATTACTTCACAGATTTTTTTTTCCTAATTTTTTGTGCGATCAAAATTGGAATTTTTTATTCTTTGATAGAATTCAAAAAATTGTATGTACGATCTTGTAGAGCTCCCAAAAAGAAACATTTTTTCTCTTTCAATTTCTTTTCAATCTTGTGTTATTTGGCTAAATATTCTCATTATCTTTTATATTTTTGAATTTTGAAAATGCAACAACTCTCACAATTTTGTTTTCATAAAAAAAATTATGAGGGTAAATTGTTTGACTTTTTACCTGCTGTTTAAATTCCTTTTTTTAAACTATATTGTTTAATTTATATCCTTCAAGAGATACATAATCACAGTGACTTTGACACTTTTTTCATAGTTCCGCTTTTTTGTCACTGTGAAGGATGAGGTGTCAGTTGAAATTCATGATTTGTCATGCAAGAACACAATAACGTTATATAAAACTGTTACAACTTTTTCAGTGACTTATTTCCTGTGTTAGAGCATTTAACACCATGTAATTGCAAGCGTAGTTCGTTTTCAGGCGTATAAATAGGGAACATTGTTCATCTGAAAATCAGTTCTGTGACAATCATCGCTTTGACAAAGTAACTACAAAAACCATGAATTTCTTACTGTTTATCGCTGGAGTTGTCCTCCTTCAAGTGGTAAGCTTCAATGCTCGTAATATTTTCTCTTGGAGGGAAAAGAAAGTTCACAAAAATACAATTTTGGTGATGGATGGAATCTTATTAAACATTTTTTTACCCGGCAATATGTATTTTGGTTCGAATTTGCGTTCAGCATATTTTCTATTTCTTGGTTACCTTAGAGAAAATGAATAATGTGTGGGTACCTTCTTCTTTATTCATGATGTGTCCCCTAAGGGTTACATAACTTCCATTCCTTCAAATACAAAAATTTGCAAAAAATGTTCTCTCTTTTTGCTAAGCATATATCATTTCCTACTATATACATATAAAATTTCTATCACAACGCAACGTGACGGGGTGACTGAAAGACGACGAGCGAGCGAGCGAGTGAATAACAAGTGATCGAGTGTTTGAGCGTTTTAAGGCTATTTGAGCGTACGAGAGACAGGAAAGGTGCACAGCCTCATCTTTTTTTACTTCATTCTACTCATTATTACTGTACAATTTTATCCGCCTTCTTTTTCTGTAACTTCCGTTTCCTTTTCCTTTCTCTTCTCTTCCACATTACCCTTTTCCTTTACCCAATCATACTTTCATTTTATCTTATTCGCTCCTCTAGCTTCCTCCCATTCCTTCATCCACTGCCCCCCCCCCCCGGCCTCCCCCCCCCCCCGGCCCCCCCCCCCCCCCCCCTCCTCCATCACCACCACCAACACTGCCATTCCTTACACAGCATCCACATCTATAACCACCGAAAGTCTTCGTTGCCAATTTTCTGAGACGGAAAATCCCTTTTCGGGTCTGCTGATCTTTTTTGGAAAGGGAACAGAGAGGGAATTTCGATTATTTAGCAGGGTCAAGTTCCGGGCTGAGTAGGCACAAATGAAATCGAGTTGGGTCAAAAAGAGGGCTGAGATGGAGAAAACGTGATGGAGTTGATAGGGTTTGTAGTTTTTGTTGCGTGACGAGAAATAGACGATTTTTTTTTAGATCCTGGCGAATCGGCGTTTCCAGGTTTTCCAGGTCAACTTTCAAAAAATTTTGAGGACAACTTTTCCAAAAATTTATTTCAACATTCCAAGTCAAGTGAATTTTGAGCAATGTAGTGTTTATAATACTACACCTCAAATATGCAAGTAAACTGAATATTTATTATACAATAGTTTTTATTTATACTAAGGAGATTAACTTCCAATAAAAAAAGTAAAATTTCCACCAAACAAGTTAATTTTCACTAAATATGTGAATTTTAAATTTTTTAATTGAAAATATCAATTTTTAGCAAAAGAGATAAAGTTCAACTTAAATGATTAATCTTCAATAGAAAGAATGGATTTCAAAGAAAAAAATCAATATTCAACCAAATATAGCTTGTTTTCTAATCGAAAAAATAATATTTTAACCAAAAGAGATTCATTATTCACCAAAAAAAGGCGATAAATTTTGAATAAAGAATGGATGATTGCAAGTTGTTTTTCACAAATATCAGAATTTTCCCAGGTTTTCCAGGTTATTTTCAAATATTCCTGTACTTTTCCAGGTTGTTTTTACAAATATCAGGATTTTGTCAGATTTTCCGGGGTCTTTGGAAATTTCAGGACCTTTTCGGATTATTTTTTTCTAACAAATATCAAGTTTTTCTTAGGTTTCCAGTTGATTCGTCAAATTCCAGGACTTTTCCACGCTGTTTTTACAAATATAAGGATTTTCCAGGGCATTTTCGAAAACGCCAGGACATTTTTCGGTTGTTTTCAGCAAATATCAGGATTTTCCCGAATTTTTCTTACTTTTTTTAAAATTACAGGACTTTCAGATTCCCCCACATTTTCAGATTTTCCCACATTTCCTGGAGTATTTTTAGAAATTACAGGATTTTTTCCGTTTTTTTACAAGTATTAGATTTTTCACAGGTTTCCAGGTTATTTTTAACAACTGTGGGATTTTTGTTGTTTTTTACAATTATCAGGTTATTTTTCACAGATTATTTTTTAATTTTCTAGGACTTCTCCATGTTTTTTTCCATATATCTTGATTTTTTTTAGTTCCAGGACTTTTTCTGGTTTTTTTACAAATATCAGGATTTTCCAAGGTATTCAGATTATTTTTAAAAGTTTCACGACTTTTCCCGTTTTTCACAAATTCCAGGACTTTTCCAGAGTTTATAAAAACATCAGGAATTATCCAGATTATTTTTGAAATTTCCAGAACTTTCCCAGGGGTATTTTTCACAAACTTTAGAACTTTCCCACTTTTTTTTATTCCCACGACTAATCCTGTCTTTTTTGTAAATATCAGGATTTTCTCGGATTATTCTCAAAGATTCAAGGACTTTACCGAGTTACTTTTCACAAATATCCAGGAGTTTTCCATGGTTTTTTAACATGCATCTTAATTTTGCCAGGTTATTTTTTTAAGTTCTAGGATTTTCCAGGTTTTTTCCTACAAACATCATGAATTTCCCACATTATATAAAAATGCCAGGACCATTTCAGGTTTTTTCCGGTGGTTTTCTACAAACATCAGGAATTCCCCAGAATCTTGAAAAAAACTCCAGGAGTTTCCAGGTTTCTTTTTCTAACATCGTGATTTTCCAGGTTATAAAAAAAATCCAAGACTTTTCCAGGTTTTTTTTTTTTAATAGGGACTTTAATCAGGTTTTCCAGGTTATTTGTAAAAATTCCAGGACTTTCAGGTTTTATAGATTGTTGTTACAATTATCTGATTTTTCCCACGTTTTTCCATATTGTTTTTACAAATATAAGATTTTCCCCAGGTTTCCAGATTGCTTTTAAAAAATTCCAGGATTTTCCAGGTTTTCGATGTTGTTTTTTCACATAGTTCGTGATATTCTAGATTATTGAAAACAAATCCAGGACTTTTCCAGATTTTTTCAGAAATCAAAATTTTCCAGATTATTTCTTTAATTTCCAGGACTTTTCGAGGTAGATTTTTTACATATATTGTCATTTTTACATATTATTTTTTCAAATGATAAGACTTTTCAAGGTTGTTTTCTATAAACATCAGGAATTCTCTAGGTTATTTTTACAAATTCCAAGAATTTTCCAGGCCTTATTTTTACAAAAATCGGGATTTTGAAGGTTATTTAAAATTCAAGATTTTTCAAGGTTTTAGAAAATATAAGATTTTTCCCAGGTTTTCAAGGTAGTTTTGGAGAATTGCGAGATTTCTCTAGGTTCACCATGTTTTTTTTTACACAAACCGGGATTTTCTAGGCTATCAAAAAAAAATCCAGGACTTTTCCGGATTATTTTAGATATTAGAGATTTCCAGATTATTTTTTTTTAGTTTCCAGGACTTTCCCAGGTTTTTTTTTTCTACGAACTTTAGGAATTCCAGAGGTTATTTGAAAAATTCTAAGACTTTTCCAGATTATTTTTCTTAATTTCCAGGACTTCTCCAGGTTGTTTTTTACATGCATCGTGATGTTCGCAGGTTAATTTTTGAAATTCTATGACTTTTCCAGGTTTTTTTTCCTGCGAACTTTAGGAATTCCACAGGTTATTTGAAAAATTCTAAGACTTTTCCAGATTATTTTTTTTAATTTCCAGGACTTTCCCAGGTTGTTTTTTACATGCATCGTGATGTTCACAAGTTACTTTTTGAAATTCTAGGCCTTTTTCAGGTTTTTTTTCTACGAACATTAGGAATCCCACAGACTATTTGAAAAATTCCAAGACTTTTACAGATTGTTTTCACGAACATAAGATTCTTCCAGGTTTTCCAGGTTGTTTTTAAAAATTCCAAAACTTTTCCAGGTTCTGGAGCAACTCTGACATGGATGTCAGAGGCAATCGATACAATTTGAAATCAATATATAAAAAGTAAATAATGACTTTTATTCATACTACTGAAATTACAGTCACTCAAAGACAAAAAGTCGAGAATTTAACTTTCCTTTTTCCATTTGCGAATTGTTTGTATGTAATAAGTTTATCAGAGAGCGGCCTCTAATTGAAACCGGGAGACTCTCTTTATCGGTTTTTCTCGTCGACAATTTTAGCTTGAGCCGCATTTCTCTAATGAAGGTGCCATAAACGCAAATTGTGGATTATTACTAAATAATCGTCTGCTTATCCGATTCCTGTAATTATGCAGTTTATTGCATAACTGTAAATGGGAAAAACTCATTGGTTACGGTTGGGTGCATTAGTGCTTGTGGTCTCGGTGGCATAATTTACCGGTATACAACAGAGGTATTTCTACTTTCGGGACCCCTTAAGGCCGAAAGGAGGGGGGGGGGGGGGGGGGAAAAAGGTGGGGGGGGGTGTAAAACAGAAAACGCTCAGGGCACTCACTCAGTGTGGGAATACCCACCCACCCCATGGCGTCATGTTTTCAGGAGTCGATTTTAGAATTTAGAAACTGAAAAATCCTAACTATACGAAAAATGGACTTCGCTAAGGAACCGCGACCACTTTGACAATACTTGGAGGTTGAAGCAAGGACCATGCAATGGGCAGAAAGAATCGGTGGGACAATATTTTCTTGAAACCTTCTTTTTCAGTATGAAATTTCAGGGCGTGTCGAGCCGCCTGGAACGACTGGATAATTTACGAGCGGTGGCAGAGTGACAAATGGGGAGGGATAAGCGAAGAGAAAAACTAAAAGATGAACTACCAAAATATGATAAACGTGGTGAAAGAAGTGAATTTTGAACTTTTCAGTTTCAAAATAGAGTCGTGGCTCAGAATTTGAAAGTCTACCATTTAGGAAGTGAAAATTAAATCGTATTTGACTATCCAGGAAATTGAACATCTTTTGGCTTCCGACATGATTTTAACCCCTGTTAACAAAATATAATGAATAAAGGATGAAAACATATATCAGAACGGGAGAAAACGTAACCTAACTTTCAGCTTGTCAGGGGCGGCCCGACTTTAAACTGTACCTCTCTGAATAACTTTTGAAGAAGAGTACTTAGTTTTTTTTTTTAGAAACTATTTCGTTTTATTCATAAAAGCACCAAAATAAACGAACAATATGATTTTTATAATGGAAAAATATTAAAAGAAAAATATTCTTCTCATTTGGGAACTGTTTGACTTGCTACAATCTTGGATTTCGGTTGACAGATTAAAAGAGGTTAGGTTTATAAAATCTAGCTTTATCTAGCTTTGAGCTGCATTAACGGTTATCGTGTATTTCCTTACATTTTTAGAGAAGATGAACGTTTATCATTATACGAGTTTTGTGGAAATTTTATTTATAAATCTGATTGAAAGTGTAAACGTGAAAATTGTGCTTTGTGAAAACTGTCTTTCATGAAAATGGTGTTTATTCATGAATAAAATGTTCTTTTCTATGTATAATTATGTTTTAAGTAAGAGAAAAAAGAGAAAATCAAATTCATTAGCAGAAGTTTCAAAAGAAGAGGGAAGAGCTGTGGTGGCAAAAGAAAAACTAAAATATGAGCTACCAAAATGTGATAAACGTGGTTGAAAGAAGTGAATATTGAAATTTTCAAAGTTTGAAAAAAGAGTCGTGAATCAACATTAGAAAGTCTTCCATTTTGGAATTGCTGAAGAATTTTCTAATCCATTGTACTTTAAAACTTTAGGAACACTTTTTGTGTTGTTTTCAATCGACATAACCCAACTTTTCAGCTTGTCAGGGGCGGCCCGACATTAAACTGTGCCTCTCCGAATAACTTTTGAAGGAAAGTACTCAGTTTTTTTTGGGTAAATTTTTTTGTTTCATTTATAAAAACACAAAAAAAACAATGAATATAATTTTCAGAATCAAAACTAGAGAAATATTCTTCTCATTTAGGAACTGTTCGACTTGTTCAAATCCTGAGATTTCGTTTGACAGATTAGCAGAGGTTAGGTTTATAAAACCCAGCTTGCTAGCCTTGAGCTGTATTAAAGGTAGTAATTTATTCACTTAAATTTTGTGAAAAGATAAGCGTTCATCATTATACATGTTTTGTGGAAATTGTATTAATAAATCTGAATGAAAGTGTAAACTTGGAATTTTTCGTGAAAATTGTGTTTCGTAAAAACTGTCTCTCATGAGAATGGTGTTTATTTATTAATATAAACGTCCTTTTCTATGTATAATTATGTTTCTAGTAAGAAAGAAAGCGAAAATCAAATTCATTAGCGGAAGTTTCAAAAGAAGAGGAAAGAATACGAAGAGCAAAATATGAGGAATGATGACATTTGATACTGGCAGCTCCTGATTTGAAATTATTAAAAACTTCATAACTCCATGGTTCGTTCAAAATTTTTAGACTCTGACAATTTTTTAGTACACTTTTTTTCAATTTTAAATTGAAACAGTTTTATTAGAACGGCCATATTTTCAGAGTTTAAACGCTTTGAATTTTTTTTTTATTGAAAAGTTTATAAATTCGAAATAATTTGAATTTACTTCATTTTGAAAAAAGTCTTATTTCCAGAATTGTAATCTGAAATATCAAATATCAAATTTGCAAGTTTATTAATTAGAAATTATTCCATTTGGAAGAACGTAAAATTATAATTAATATAATTCTAGTATCATTCTGATGACTTTTAATGCAAAATAGTTTTAATAAAACAATTGCCATTTTTAAATTATTCGACTTGAAAACATATTCATATTTTGATAAATTATTTTGAATCATTTTAGCTTTAGTTTTAACTCTCCTAATAATTAAATTTTCATATTTTGACTTCAGAATAAAAATTTGAAAAATAGTATACTTTCCGTTCAAAAGTGTTCCAAACTGCAACTACTCTCACTACTGAATAATTTGGTATCGAGAGAATTTTGGATTGAATGAGTTCTAATCAAAAGAGTTGAAGAATGAATTATTTTGAAGTATATTTCTGATTTATAAATTTAAAGAGTCTGAAATTTAACATTTTTTAAGAGAGTATACTTTTTAAATAATAGGAATTGAAATAATGTCATTTCTGATTCAAAGCGCTTATAATCGAATAATTTCAGATTAAAATTCTGGAAATGAGAATCTTTTAAATAAAGTAAGTTCAACTTATTTCGAATTAATAAAATGTTCAAACAGAAACAATTATCAGCTCAAAGCGTTCAAAGTTCGAAAATATGTCCATTAGAATAGAATTATTGAAGGAAAAGAGCATTTACAAGAGAAACTGAAGGATCTTAAAATGGGAGAAGGAAATGTAATTGAAGAGATGGAAATAATGATAGGAGAAATAAAAAGAGTGTTGAAGGAAACAAGCAAGAAAGAAGTTACTGGAGGAAGAAAGGAAACGGATGGGATGAAGAATGTAAAGAGGAAAAGAAGGAAGTGAGAAGGGAACTAAGAAGATGGAGGAAAGGAAAAAGTAGTGGAGATGAATATAGAACAAGAAATAAGGAATATACTGAGATGTGTGAAAAAAAGAGGAGAAAAATAGGAGGTGTTAAGAAGAAGTGGAGAAGGCTACAACAGAAGAAGAGGTTTGGAAAGAAGTAAATAAAGAGAGAAGAAGAAGGAAAAGGGTAAACCAGGATATTGAGATGGAAGAATGGAGAAAATATTTCATGAATCTTCTGGGAGAGGCAGAGAATAAAATTAGGAAGGGCGGAAGAGAGGGAAGGGAAATAGACGAGGAAGAGGACATAACATAAGGAAAAATGGAGGTAATGAGCTAAAGGAATGGGCGTATGGGGTATAGGAAAAAGAAGATTCAAGAAAGATTGGGAAAGAAGAATGTGGTTGTTTGATACCCTTGTATGACCGGTTTTAGGATATGGAGCAGAAATATGGGGATGGAAGGAAATGAAAGAGGTGGGAAGGTAAACGATATTTGAGATGCACTATAGAGTGCATTGGAGGACACCTGGATATATGGTGAGAGAGGAAACGCAAAGGTATAAATTGAGTATTAGAGCAGGGAAGAGGGCATGGAAATTTGAAGAAAAGCTAAAGAAGAGAAGAGGAGGGGAGTTAGCGAAATAATGTCTGAAGAAGGTGGAAGAAAGAAGAGGGAGGGCGATTGAGTTAACGAAATGGGAAGAAGAAAGGAGTTCCTTAAAGATAGAGATATAGCAGATGGAATTGTAGTAAACTTTGAAGAATTAGAGAAAAAAGAGTCAATGAATAGAAAGATGGGGGAGGCACAAGGAATCAAAATACAATAAATGGTATCAGATAATAAAAAAGGGAGGGCTAATAAAGTATTTAGAAAAAGTGTGGGGGAAAAAAGATGGACAAGAACAGCAAGATTTAGATTGGGGGACGAGGTCAGGGAAGCAATTTATTGGGAAGAAAAGGAGAAAAGAAAGTGCAGAATACGTGAGTGGGAAGAAGATACATGGGAAGGATGTATGAGAGGAACGGAAGATAAAGGAAGCTGGCAAGAGAACGTGGTAAGAATTCTGGGGGAGGATTGGATGAGGGAATTGGAGGATGCTAGAGGAGCGAATGAGATACAATGAAAGAATGATTGTGTAAAGGGAAAGGTTGAGATGGAAGATGGAAGTCACACTGAAAAATAACGTGGATAATATTGTACAGTGAGAATAAGTAGATTTAGGTAGAATCGGAATAATTCTAGAATGAAAAACGTTCAAAATTGAATAATTTCAAGCAAGGGACTGAACTCTACGAAGCGCATTCTCGATGCAGCTGGGGGGGGGGGGGCTGCGTCTACTGGAAGGAGAAGAGAACGCAGGTAGCTGTAGAGGAAAAGATGTTGGTCAATAGGAACAATAGTTCTAGCAGGTTTGTTGACTCTGGTGTCTTTTGGCTTAAATAGAATCGTAAATTTGGTGATGAATGGGACAAAGATACCAGAGAAATTTTGGGCGATGCCCAGTTGCGCGCGAAGTACCTGGGTCACCTTCCCCTTCCAGTGACCACTACCCCTCACGCTTGTACCT
>WSXT02231271.1:0-16244 GCA_011762715.2 Neuroterus valhalla | reverse complement strand
GAAGTTCTTGTTTAGTTTTGCATAAGGAATTTGCACATACAAGGAATATGATGAGTTGAGGATCACCCTGTATATATGCCACAATGTGACTTGCCGACGAGGGTCCAGGTCACATGATCAGCGATGGCTGGGGTTGTCCAATCTCCAAAAACTTCCTTGACCTCAGATCACTAGTAGTACGATATTTTATTCATTTAAAAAAATTTTTTTTATATGGAACGTGACACACAGGCGTGGTTCAAGTTTCTTAGGATTTGGAGCACGTATCTGCTATTGAGGAAATTCCCAAGAAAGAGAAAACAAAAATTCCACGTGAATACCCACTTCAAATTTCGGACTGATGCATCAAGAAAAAGGCAAAACTGCAGTTATCAGACTAACGCTATAGAAAAGCAATTGTATAACATATATGATTCATATAGTATTACAAGAATTACGAATGCTCAATTTACGTAAAGTGCTTTTATATTATTTAGAAAATTATTGATGAGAGAAAGATGGCACATTGACCTTTGTCGTAAATAATTGAGTTTAAGTTTTATTCCATTTTTTGAAATGAAAATTAACCATTTACATTTCCCACTTTATTGAATACTAAAATTCTACCAAAAATGCTCGACTGCTCTATTAAGCAGTGCAACCTGCCGGTTCGCTATTATTAAAAAAGTAGAAATTACATCTCCCAACTAAACTATGCAAAGTATGAAAAATCAGTATACATAAAAAGCGAGAATATTGGCTTTTATTAACTCCTGCCGTCAACATTTGGAAAATACTGAAAAATAATTTGCGCACTTTAATTATTTAAAATGTGGAGAGAGATTTGTGTTGCAGAACTAAATAGGAAATTGATATTTTTGAATAAAGATTTTGTGGCACGAAATTGTTGCATGGACATTGGGCACTATATGACAAACTCGTTGAGACATTCATAAGGACAACTTCTACAGTTCAATGGTCTTGAAAGAAAGTGTTTCTCACTATCTCACATCACTTTCTCTTTCTCTCCCTTTCTCTACGTTAATTTCAACAAAGTAAAAAGTCCAAAACTGTCGAAAAAAAATCATATGCATTATTTGAGAAATTATTTTTCCGTAGAATCATTGGTTATTACATGATCCCAGATTTTCATTTCACCAGGCACTTATTAAATTTTAGATGAATAGAAAAAATATATATTCATTGAATTAAATATTATCTATATATTCCTTAAATGAAAAAAATTCCTTTAGAAGAACCATTGTTACAGGTGAATGTATTGTATGATTTAAATCTGTTCGATCTAGATCTAGACCAACAAATATTTTTCTCTTATCTGGTTTTCAAGTATTCTTACCTCCATTGTGAATGTTGCTTAAGGCCAACCAATGAAGTGGAAGAAGGTCAAATAATATTGTTGCAACTATAATGCTTGTTATAATTAAAACGGTACTTTTTGTGTCGTGGATATCTTCTTCCAGGAACCAATTTATAATTATTAATTAGCAGTGTCCGACTGAACCGAAAAAAATTAGGCTCTCCATACCGGACTTCCGGTACATTCCACTTTTTTGTCTTTAAAACTTATTATAATTCTAATTTTTTTATTCTACAACAAACAAACAGTTCTGATAGTTAGGTTTGATTTACCTAAAGTAAACTTTCACTAACCTTGGATGAATCTCAAGTTGACTTATATACACTCAAATTTTCATAACTGGACGATTCCTTCAGAGGACTGTGAACTTCGAATTCGGTTTAATAAGTATTGATTTCATTTTGCATACTTGAAATTCATTTTTAATTTTAATTTCAGTAAACGCGAAACCACTTCAATTTTATTGAACTTTCTTGAATTTACTATTATTCATTTGAATTCAAAGAAAAATTCTCACCTGGGATTCATTTAGATTCACCTCAATTCCATTTGGCGTCAGCCAAATTAACTGAATCACGTTGAATTAACTAGTTGAGTTCAGTTCGTCTTGAATTAGTTCGAATTTATTGAGTTTTGTTTTTTCTCTGTTTAAATTTAGTTTAATTTTCTATGAGTGCAGGTGAATAATTAACTCAGTGTTCAGTCTGAGTTCATCATTTTATTGGACTCAGTTGCATTGGAACTGTTGGTCTTAGGTTTCATTCCTTTAATTTTCTCAAAAGAAGTTGACTCCCGTTTCTGATTTAATAGAGTCGCCCCGAATTGGCCTATCCTGTGTGACTTTTGTTAAATTCAATTTGAATTCAGTTGAAAAAAAATTACTTTATATTCAATTTGAGCGTTTAGTTAAATTCGCCTGGAGTTGGCCCTGAATCAAATTTGATTCACCTCGAATTCATTTAGCTTAGGTGTATCCAAAAATTAAAAACATTCAAATCCTTTTTTTATTTCATAGCATTCTGCGTCCTATCAAGAATATAATTCAAATCGACCGTTCAGCATCTTCTGTTTCTAATAAACAATAAAATTGTGAAATTCAGTTTCATATCTGCCAATTAATATATCTATAAAAATGACAAACATCCAGTACATAACTGAAAGTCTGCTTTGCAACGACCTTTATCATAACTGCCGAAAGTTCAATGAACTAGACTTATTTTTGCTAGAAAAAATTATCTTCAAAGTCAAAGGCTTCATATTATTTTCCGAAGAGTTTAAATCTAAAGAACAAATTTTACACGTAATAATCAATTAAACTTTAATTCAGAATTTAAAGAACATATAAATCAATAAAAATATGTTCAAAAGATCTTAATCAATTTTGGCTGTACAAACTATAAATTTCAATTTTTTCATGTTATTTTCGATGCATACAATCGCAACGAAAAGTCCTATCAAAATTTTGTTGAAGGCAAAACTGTATACTAATTTTGAAACGTTACATTCCAGGTGTCTAGAGAACCGGGAAACTCGAAATTTCAGTCAACCGAGAGAAACCAAAGAAAACTCGTGAATTTCATATAGAACCTAGAATTTTTCTCCACCATCGCGGAATCTATTTTTTTGTACTTCATATTCTTTCTATTGTACAGTCAAGAAACAAAAAGAGGAAAATCTGAATATTTTCCGTGTCATATATGGTACACCTTCAAAGTTTCGAAGTTTTTCAAATCACAGAAAAAACAAAAGGTAAAAATTGGTTCAGCTAAAAAAATTGGGGTAATCTCGGCATGCAAATGAATGATGATCAGTAGGGGTAAAATAAAAAATTAGCGATCTTTCATCTTTTTTTTGTTGATCTTATTTTTTTCCCATGTCAAGATCACCACAGAATTTTTGGCTAAAAACCAGTAACTGCTCACGTTCTCTTAATGTTATTTATATGGGAGTTTGTTTGTTGCTGTTTTTCAAATTTTGATGAAATTTTTGGTTCAAAATTTCGAGAAAAAAAATCTCAAAAAATGTTTTTTTTTGAAAATTTTGAACAAAACGTTGTATACAAACGTAGTTTATTGTTTTCTAAGGTTTTTCTCAAAATATCAACTCGATATCTATTTCGGTGTAGACGTGAGTTGTTCCACAAAAATGATTTCGGTAAGGTAGGAATCGGGTAAGTTTAACATGGCCTTAAGTATTCCAAAATATTTAAAAAAATGAAGATTTAGAATCACGACAATCTGATTAAGATTTGTAAGATTTCGAGGATCCCAAGATTCAGTGACTCGAAAACAGTTGAAAAGAAGTTCCAAATCTCACCGAAGATCTCGAATATCTATTAAATCTCAAATCGCTGATTACAATTTTTTAAGATTTTGATATTGCGGGATTCAGATGATTTCAGAATATCTCTAAAATGTAATATTATGAACGTTTATTATGTCCTTGGATTCATCTTAAATTTCAATTTCTACAAGATCGTTTTTTGAGATTTTATTTCTCAAAATTTTGAACCAAATGTTGTATACAAACGTAGTTTATTGTATTCTAAGGCTTTCCCCAAAAACTCAACTCGATATCTATTTCGGTGCGGACGTGAGTTGTTACAAAAAAAACCGATAATTTGGGTCACGTGACCCATGTTTAATATGGCCTTAAGTGCGGAAAACTCCTCTCATTTGAATTTAAATAAAACATTGACATTCGTACATTTACTGTATATTCTTTAAAAAATTCCAAATGACTTCATTCTCTCTCTTTTCATAAAACATTCCTATAACTTTCAACCTATTCAAGTAAAAAATCTTATAATAATCTTAAAAGGACTTGAGCAATCATCGATAAACAGGTGATGTTATGCTCGTGATCGGCAATGAAGTCATTATTAATATTTAATACGATTGTCCGTTATCAAGGATAAGTTTGGCATGTATAGATAACTAATTGTTTCCTTTATGCAATAATTTTAAATATGTATACATCATTGTCAAATTTCCATTCTTGTACACTGTTTTGGGGCAGACTACAAAAAGACATGTTCAAGTTGGTCGAGGGGTCAAAATGTGGTCGCGAAAAAGCCGAAAATTTCGAATTACCTCATCACTAGACACTTTGACATTTCCTCTTTTGGAACTTTTTTTACATATCTTCCGTTTTGTTTGTTGCGAAATTGGAGTTTTCTATTCAGGCATATTTCAGAATTTTGCGTAGTTTTTCGCTGAAAATGGAAAATTGATATAATGAAACCACAACCATTGATTCAGAACGACTGGTTAACGAACCCATTTGTTCTTTCAGGAACCCTCGAAAATTTCGCCAAAGTCCGATTTAACCCGTTCATGTTTCATTAGGAATACTAAGTTGAGTGTAAATTTCGGAAAAATTAAATACTTTTTAATCATCAATGATGAGAATGTAAAATATTATATGGTGTAATAAGTGCGCGAAGTTGACTATCATTCGAGTAAAATAGCTTATCGCACATGTTACGCAGATTCTGTGGAGTTGTCGAAATTCAAGCTGTAACAGAAGTAAGACACAGATAGCTTTAATAGACTAAAATCCGAATTCAAATGGCATCTTGAGTATTCGAGTCACAAGATTATGAACATGAAGTTCGACCCTGAAAAATTTAGTATAAGAAAAGTGACGTAATTTTTTCGGTGCATGTAGTTCTAGAGTATTGCCTTTGAATGATTTTTATTCGACTTTAGTTATCAATTTGGTGTGACACTGTGACAGTGGATGCTGATTGTAGAATGTCCCCAATTATATGGAGAATTTAAATTTCGATATCGGATGCGCTGCGAACCTGCGCAGTAACCCCGTAGGGAATGAGTCTTGTAGAAAAGCCTGAACGATGCCAGCTAGATCAGTACAGTCAGTAGTCAGTAGTGCTATTGATAAGTGCCATCGGCTACGTATATTTTCATTGGCCGGCTTTATCTACTACCTGGTGTGTACGGAGTTAATTCAATCGCCGGGAATTTCGATGGCATATTTCAGTTCCGTGCGTTCAGTTCGTTCGTGCAGAACTAGCAGTGACTTGTAATTTATCCTCGAATTCAAGGGGAAAATCCATTTCCATTCTCATCGGCAGTGTCACGAACGAAATCATCATTTTACTCCAAGTTCAACGAAAAAACTACTCTGGGAGGGAGTGATACTTCAATCCTAGGTATTTCCAAAAATATTCTATTAGTGCGTTTTTTAATTCACGATGTCTAGTATTACGGAATTTCTTGGTAGACAGATATAGCGGTAGAACTAGTATTATGGCATTTTCTGTAACAACAACCCTAGACGAGCTGAAGATGGGATAGTATCGCGGAAAATCCGTAGTTGCAGACAATGTGTTCAAAATTAGGTTTTAAAAATTGAAATATAGAAAAAAGACGAGTTTATGCTAAAGTTATTTTGCACATATACTGTTTACAGTATTGAGAAGAAAAAGGCGATATTTAGTCCGAAAATAAGAGCGGGAGGTAGTGCGAAATGCATTTCCAGTTGCTTTTGTCATCTATAAGTTCATGTTTTCTCTGCGAAATCTTAATAATCATTTCCTTTACATATTTCTAGCTCAGAATATTATTTTTCTCCGATAGGAACCTGTTCTATGAAGTCGTAACTTGTCTGGCAATCAAATGCGTAACGAATTTCCTGAAGCTAAACTCTGTATTGTGCTTTCTTTTCAAACTTCAGCATTGTTTTTCAAGCCTGCGTTCGCGCTCACATGAATCCGTCCCTAGATTCAGGATCTCTCACATATAAAGATTCTGCTGTAACACCTCCTAACACACCTTTCAACAACTTGGTTGTGGCATGAAAAGTGGAAGATATCGTCCTTTTCGCTGAAGCACATAAACGTCATCTTTAGTTTTAAAGTCAAGCTCTGGAGCTTCAAACTTTCTCATCACTTCAGAGCTGGATTTTCTAGCAGATATAATTCGATCAACAGTTCGTTGTCTTAAATTCAGCCTTTCATCACTCAACATAGCGATGATGATATTTTCAGAATACGCGGCGTAGGCACTCGTTTTATCATTCAATCGGTGACTCGCTTTAGATCATCTCCGAAGTATCTTCTTAGATTTATGTTTTGGTGCGAATTTACTGGAGCATCCTTTTTTCGTTACATTTAATATGAAACAACATAGGCGCGTAGATTTTATGGTGAATTTTACTAGATTCTTCAATCCTGATGGGTTTACTGTTCTAATGTACTTTTGAAGAATCCACTCTCCATTACCAGCCACCTAGAGTTTTAAATTTTTCCGGGATCTCTGATTCCTGATCTGCACGGATATCATAGGCATTAACTTCGGCAAATCACAATAAATACTTTCGATATCCATCAGAGGAAGCTGATAGCAGGTCAATGAACTCTTTCTTATTGGGCCTGACTATTGAACAGGCCAATGATATCAGTACAGATCAGAAATATCCTTTCGAAATTTGAAAAACGATCATATCTGGAATGTTTGACGAGTTTTCAGAGTTCTTAACATGAGATCCTAAAAAAGTGTCAATTACTAGGCGGTTGACAATGGTAAATAGGATATTTGGAAGTACAATGGGACAGCTAATCCATGAGAAGAACTGAATAATCCAGGCACTTCACAATAAAAGTCGCGGCGCCTAATGTGGCTCCACATTAAATGTAACGCAAAACTGAAAGATGCTTCAATCAATATGCACCGTAACAAAGTTTCAAGAAGATATTCGGAAAATTATCTCTGTTTAATTATGTAGTTTTTTTTTATCTGTAAAATACATTTTATTATGAAAATATCTGAATATCTAAAGTAGAGATTTAAATAGAAGAAGTATCTCACAATATTCTTTCAAATTATACTTCTTCGATCATGCTTTAGACCATGCCTGGACTTCGAGCTGCGTCTGTTTACGTTATAGCGATAAGTTCTCTGAGCGTTGGTTACATTCCTAAATAATATCACGAATTCTACGAAAACCTATTCCAGAGCCCTTTTTTCATACGGAGACTCTAACGTCATCGTGAATCTGGTCCAGTTTCTTGACAGCTCTGAAGCTCGAAACATCTCTCGAAAAATTTTTTACGTTTTCGTTTATTTTTTGGTCAGTTTGTTCCCATAATAATTTTTGAGAAAATCAACGAGGGTCTTTTGAAAGAGTTTTCTTCCTCCCGAGTGAGGCTCTTTCTGAGAGTATTTTTTCCCGAGTGAGGACCTTTCTAAGAGTAGCCTTTCTTCTCGAGTGAGGCTCTTTGTAAAAGTATTCTTTTTCCCGAGTGAGGTTCTTTTCAGAGTTTTCTTTTAACCGAATGTGGCTCTTTTCAGAGTTTTCTGTACAGCATCTGAGGCTCTACTGAGAGTTTTCTCAAAAATGAGTGAGGCTCTATTCAGAGTTTTCTGTTGAAACCAAGTGATGCTCTATTAAGAGTTTCCTTAAAACTGATCTAGGCTCTCTTAATGTGTGTTCTTATGCTTTGAGTGAGAAATAAGTGTTTCTGTGGAATTCGCGACAAATTGAGACCCATTTTATTTCACAAATTCGTGAGCTTTCTAGCTTGTGAACAGTCTCATCCTTAAATTTCTTTATATTTTAATTGCTACCTTTATTAATCTATTGAGAAACTCAACGAAGTGTGAACTATCTAATGGATTGTGAATACCAAAATTGTGTTATAGTTTTTAAATGAACCTAATTTGAGTGAAATGTGTGTGTTTTGATTTCGATCACCAGTGCAACTTAACAATCTCAGAGAAGTATTCGATGAAGTGATTAAAATGAATGCGTAAGCCGCCTGTCCTGACAATATCATTATTGACGTGCTGAATGTTGAACAAACTGTTGATGATATTCTATCAGATAGAGAATTGAGAACTAGGGTGATAAGGAAGTTTGAAGTTATAGAGCTTCATTTGAAAGTTGAAGATTGTGTTGACGTCATTAAGGGAGTATGGTGGATAAGACTAATAAAAATGAGAATTACTTGTAATTTTGACAGAACGCGTGTTATAACTCACTTCAGCTATGGTTCAAGTTTCGTGACCTTTCAGAACCTCAAACTCGAGAAATTAAATATTGAAAATAACATGTGTTACGAACAAATTTACGACATGAATTATTCAATATCTTTTGATACAGGTTCTGAATGATAATTTTGAAAGCACCGAGGGGTTTTTTATTTTTTTCTACGTATCTTAGAAGTTTTTCATTATTTTCTCATTTTTAAGTGTCTTTATTATCTACAAAAACTGCATTTTCCCATAAGACTACATGTTATTTTCAATAATTAATTTCTCGAGTTTGAGATTCTGAAGAGTCACGAAACTCGAACCATAGCTCAAGTAAGCTTTAACACGCGTCCTGTCAAAATTACAAGTAATTCTCATTCTTATTAGTCTTATCCACCATACTCCTTTAACTGAAAAAACCTGTAAACTGACGTATCCCCCATTGACAGTGCACTTTAGCGGAAATCAGCTAAATCAATTCCTCCTAGAATGTGTATCACAATGCTAAAGAATGGAATCTTCCACCTTCCATGTCATACCCGAACGGTTGAAAGATATATTAACGGTTTACTAGCCTAAACTTCACATGTTAGTAGCATTATGTGAAAAAAATATGAATCAGATTTTTCAGGGGAAACCCTTATTTCCAAGATATATAGCGCCCTTTTATTGTTAATTGTCAAGTAAAGGAAATCCTTCCGTAGAAGTATAAAAATCAAATTTTTTCAGATTTCAAGTTTCATCGTCGAGGCGTTCACGTTAAATATTTTCTAGAAACTGTAACTTGGCCTGTGAGTCACTGGCATCTGGTATAAAAATTTCGGGACCTGAGACTTCTCGTAAAAAAATTATCTTTTCAGCCCACTCTAAGGGGTATTAATTCACTTTTGTAGACATTTCCACTAAATATTAGTCTGTTCGTGTGACTAATTTCTACATAACTTTTTCATGAATTTGTGTAAAATAGCTTGTTTTTCAAGATATTCTCATGTTGTAAAATCATTGAAACCTTTTGCTTTTTATTTTTTTTTTATTGAATTTCAGTTTCTCTTCATGTTTATGCTTTTATGGATGTTTGAACGAGTGAATGAGCCTAACCTTAGAACCTTTGAATTTCATGTTTCACTAAGCAGGCCCGGTAACGGGAAGCTGCCTGCAGATGTGAAAACTGATCGCGCCAAGGGTTATAAGGGAGAATTAGCCTCTTGGAACGTGCTGGTTACATTTTTACCTTGCGGAGTGAAACATCTTGAGGTAGAATTATTTTTGCCTCTGTTTTTGCATGTTCCTCTGCCAAGGGACAGTCTTGAACTACCCTCGAACGGAATACGATCTTACCAATTGTTTATTACCTCGAATTTTATATCTAACTCTTCTTCATACTTAACCACTTATTGTCGTAATGCATTGAATTGTTTGTTTAATAAACGAACTTAAGAAACTGTACATTTTTTAATGTAAGCATGGTTACGTGTGCAAATATTGGTCCTTCGAAACCGAATGTATTTAAAATCAGTAAACGAATTTGAATTGAACTGTGATTATTGTGCTCCTTCATGTAACCAGGAACACGGTTGATAACTTTGATGATCGTGTGCATGATAAATAAGACTTAATAATAACTAGGAACTTGTTATTATTTCGGACTTTGTGAATTTGGGTTATATGTTACTGGGACTTAGTAAAAATTAGTGTTGTTCAGGACTCGGACATTAAATCGCTACGTTAAAATTTTGTGTTCTTCCGACCAGGTCGAATTAATTACTCTCTGGATTTAAACTGTAAATTGCACTTGAACTCACACGTTACTTGAATTTGGCTTTAAACTGCGCCTCTGTATCTTGAATTCCAAAATATGTGATGAAACTGTAGATGACTGCACTAGTCAATCAATTTCATCTGTGACTGTGAACTTTGAACTCATGTGATATGTGTGAATTAATTTCACCTTTTAGAGATCACATTAGTAGTAAAACTCAGCCTGTGATTGAAAGAATTGTTACTCCTCCACCTCCAAGTGTAAGTACACTCTGTCCGCTTAAGATAAATAGCGATTCCGGTTATCACTTACCAAAAATGACACTACCGACCTTTGACGGCATGTTCGACAACTGGCAAAGATTGACAAAATTCACTTTTCAATCAGGCACTTCGCGGGGATGCAGCGCGCGTAATTTAGTATTTAGGCATTTCGGGTGCGAATTATGACATTGCGTGTAAACGTCTAAAGGACCGATACCATCTCAGACGCTGTCATTTGTCATCTTACAAAGGCACTATGTGTACAAATTTTATAGAATTGCGACAAATTGTTGGCGATATTAATAGTAATTTGCGCGCGTTAAAGGCACTCGCCGAACCGATGGACTCATTTGATACGCTTCTATTATATCTCATGAGTAAAGAATCAGATTCCAACACTAAACGTTAATTTGAGAAAAAGAAAGCGACGTTCACGTTACAACAAATGACCACGTGGTAACGTTTTCTCGCACGTGGCTAAAGAAAAATCTGCATGCTTTTTATGTACATAACCCCATGCCCTCTATGAATGCACTGAGTTAAAGAAACTTCCTGTGAGCGAGCGATTGAGTGTAGTAAAAAAAATTTACCTGTGTTTTAACAGTCTTTCCTCCGGTCATAGAAATAAGAAATGTCAATCAGGTTCGCGCAGAAAATGTTCAAAAAAGCATCACACGTTAGTTCACTTGGGATATAACACATAACATACGAAGTTCTCTCCGTCAGACAAAACTGAACAAAGTCAAGAGGTGCCATGCGAAGATGTCCACTCTTAAACTTTACTCCTTATAGGATCATCGTGGAACAACGACAAGGATGATGACCCGTACGTGATATTATCTACCGCAATTGTTTATTTACAAGACCGACAAAGAAAGTTACACGAGTGTAGAGCATTATTTGATACGGGATCACAGCCTCATTCAATAACTAAAGAGTTGTGCCGTAAAATCGACCTTCCAACTGTTGCGGTTGATATGGCAGTTTCAGGATTCGATTCGATTGGCTTGCGCTATCATAAAATCTGAACTCTGTGGACATCAAACTTCTTCGCAATTTTTAGTCACTGACAATAGCACATCGAGACTAGGATGGGATTGTCGTTCCATCATATATTAAACTAGCTGATTCCACAATTAAAAAACCTTAAATCGACCTTCGTATTAGGGCTACTCTATTCTGGGATTTGTTATGAATTGGGCAAATTAGGATTCGTTCAGAGGGTCCGTTACTACAGAAGACTTTGTTGGGAAAGATTCTGGCAGGCAAACTGATACCTTTGAAGGTTTCAAAGGGCACTAGGACTGTGTGTCATCTCAATACCAACCATCAGCTGCACAATCAAGTTGAAAGACTCTAGGAAATGGAACAGGTTGTCGGCATTAAAGGTAAAGGAATTATGGATTCGGAAAACCCTTGTGAGTAGCACTTGATAGCGAAAACGAAACGTGCATCGCACGGGCGATTTATAGTTAATATTCCTTACTCTGGCAGAGTTAATGAGTTAGGAGAATCGTTCCAACTTGCGGAAGAGCGACTGCACAGCGTGGAACGAAAACTTCTAAAGGATCCGCAACTCAAGGTAGGGTACTTTAAATTTATGGACGAATACGAGAGTTCTGTCGATATGACAGAAGTTTCTCCAGACAAAATTTACTGTGATGTTCAAACGAATTAATTCCGTATCACGCCGTCATAAATCCTTGACAGTACTATCAGCGGACAATGCCAAAATATACCGACGGACTCTCGAAGATGAACTCACATCGGTTCTGGATCCAGCAGGACTCTCACTTCGGTAATAGTCATTGAATGGCGAACAAGTGTTCCTGGAAACTGGCCTCTCAACTAGAGATCGAATAATTCAAGAGAATAAGGATCCTAAAACTTTGGGACTGCTTTGAAATCGAATAATGACGAACTTCAGTATTCTGTCAAAATTCTAGAGCAAATGAAAGTGACAAAACGAACTATTTTGACACTTGTGTCTCGAAGTTTTTATCCTCTTGGTCTTGTTGGTCCTACCACCGTACGAGCGAAGATCCTCCTTCAAGGACTTTGGGAACTGAAATTGAATTAGAACGAATCTTCACCTCAACAAATGCACTCTGAATGGGTAAAATTTCGAGATCGACTGTATATCCTTAATGACGTAAGTGTTCAAAGACTCATTTTATGTGGACCTCCAGTCACAATAGAAATTCACGGTTTTTGCGACGTTTCTAAAAAAGCCTACGGAGCATCGATCTACATACGCTCGGAAAACAATCGAGGAATCGTGGCCGTAAATCTTTTGTGTGCGAAATCAAGAGTAGCCCTATTCGAAAGGATCTCGTTGCCAGTATTAGAAATCTGTGGGTCTCTTTTACTTGCAGATCTCTCTTATAAGGTGATTTATTCACTGAACATGAAAATTGGTCGTATATTTTTGTGGTGTGATTGATTCCACGATCACACTCATATGGATTAAGGGTCCCTTTGCAAATGGGAAACGTATGTAGCGAATAGGACAAAGATTCAAGAGCTCACAAGGACTGGAATCTGGAACCGCGTCTCATCGTCTGACAATCCAGCGGACATTATTTCAAGAGGAACAGATCCAGCTAAACTACCGACATTAGAGATATGGTGGCATGGACCAACTTGTTTGTCACAGGTCAATGATTTAGCCTATAGAAACGTGCTAATTACAGTTTCACCTAGCTTAGTGGAACATCTTGAGACAAATTCCGAGGCTGCTATTTTTCCAAATTTGGAAATGTAACTGTTCTTTGTCTTGGCAACCGGAACGTGGCCTCTGCCCTCCCCTGTTGCTCAGCCAAAAGACAGCCTTGAACTACACTCGAACGGAATATTAAAAAAAATTAATTATGAATAACTGAAGAATAAGTGGGTGAAAATATTTTTCCGCCTTTTATACAAAGCAGCCTTTATTTTAGAATGTTTATCAAGAACGAATAGATTCAAAAATTTATTTCAGATCTGAAAAATAGTTATTAATAGAAAAATGAACTTTTTCCTTCTCCTTAAATCCAAATGACCAGAGATTGTCAACGTTTGCAAATTCAAATTTTCATAAACGCCAAGAACTCAAAACAGGAATGTTTGTTGATTGATCGATTGATTGATTAAATGTGTCCCCTGAGGGTTTACATTTTCCTAGAACCTCTCCACCATTTTTTTTACACACCCTACCACTACCCTAGTAGTAAGTAAGGGGGATCTACAGCTTGAGGTGGGTTCCGAACCACCAAGAACCCCAGCCCCAAGTACTTAGAGTAACCTTTCTCTCAAGAGGTACCGGCACCACGACTTTCCGGAGATGAACACTCCCTTGCTAGGCAAGTGTTCACCGCGTTGGCCGCCGAAGTTCTTCCAGAGTTCACGTTTTTTGGGTCGTTGATTTCAAAAATGATACTGAAAATTCGAAATTCAAAATGACGGACCCTAAATGGCGGACATTTTTCCGAAATTTTCTATTGTTTTCCACGAAAAAGAGTACAAAGGGGTGTTTGGGTCGTTGATTTCAAAAATGATAATAAAAATTCAAAATTCGATATTGCGGACCCAAAATAGTGGACATTTTCCCAAAATTTCCTATTGGTTTTCACAAAAATGAGTTCTGTTTTAATTCAGAAATATATATTCACAAAAGAGAAAGAGATTTTTCAAAATATTATTCACTCTGCTCTTTATTTATTACTTGTTCACAGCTGAAGAAGTAAAGCGAAGTTAAACATTTCAGAAAAAACCACAACTTTCTAGCACATTATCTAAGAGAAAATGTTCATAAACAATAATAAATTGTTTACATTAGCTTAAGAGTTCAGAAGAAACCGCAACTTATAGCACTAATCTAAGATAAGATAGACATTAACAATAATAATTCATTTGAACGATTATTTTTGTTAAATTAAATTAAATATCAACTCACTTCAAGTGAAAAGTGGGCAAAAAGTTAAAAATTTCAGATGAAACCACAAGTTTCTATCATAAAGCAAAGAGAATATTATTAGCAATGATGATAAATTGTTCAAACATTAATTTTTTTAACTTGAATTAATTATCTCTCCACTCTAATTGAAAAGTGATTAAAAGTTGAGAATTGCAGAAAAAACCGCAACTATGTAGTATTATTCTAGACGAAGATAGATATAAACAATAGCTATTTGTTTCAACAATTTTTCTTGCTTGATTAAGTTGAATAGTTACTTAACTTAAGTAAAAAGTGGACGAAAAGTTGAATATTTCAGGAAAAAAACCGCAACTTTGTAGTATTATTCTAAGAGAATATTATTTGTATTATTAACATATTGTTTAAACAATTATTTTTGTGAACTTGATTTGATAATTACCTGGCTATAACTGAAACGCTGAAAATAAGTTAAAAAGTTCAGAACAAAAAAATCAACTTTCTAATCCTCTTCTAAGAGAAAGTTTCTAAAAACGATAATCAATTGTTTGAACAATTTTATTAAACATCTAATTATCAGTATAAAGTAGTATCTCGTGTATTTGAAACAATCTGCGTTGGAAAAACCGCAAAAAAATCATAATTAGCGTCAAAAACCCCAATCCCGGGGTTTTCCGGGACCCTATATGAGAGACTCATGGGGGTGATATTTGGAAAGTAATATTTTATTCGCATCCGATGACTAATTGTAAAGAGAAATGGTGGATTTCGAACTCGATTCACCTAAATTGTGGATTTTGAATAAAATTGACAAAAACGTCTTTTTTCATGGAAAATACGCATTCATTTCTACGGAGGTACCCCGGAGCAACTTTTTTTAAAGGAATCAAAAAGTTGATTATTTTTGCGATCAAAGCGGAGAACACCGGCGCCCGCAATCGAATCCAACAAAAGAATTCACTAAGCATGTTCCTGAATTTTATGAAAAAAAAATTTTTTGGAGGGGCACATTTCACTCTCAATATCATGAATTTACTTGTTCCAAATGGAAATACGGAATCAAGCAACGATTAACCGTACGCTCAGGAATATCCTCCATGTCACCTCGTCCATTTCTGGCACGAACTCATAGAACAACAACGTTTTTCACTGAACGCTCGAAACTTGAAAAAAACACTGAAGCGCGTGAATTCGGCGAAGAGTTAAGTTCAACTGTTCGCCACAAGGGCAGTTTTGAATATAGTGACTTGTGCTTTCACAAAAAAATGCTCCAACGTCCCCTACACAAGTATAAATGAACATTAACCTCATCCGGTAACTTCGAATTTTGAGTTTTTGGCCAGCTTTTTCGGATCTTGAACCACTGTGCGGCGTGGGTCCAGAGCGCATGCCTTAGCTCCCACGACCAACTGGCTACTTTACAGAAATGTTTGTTATTTAAACAACAAAAAAATATTCATGAACTTCATTACACTTTTTCTATCAATCACTAATCGGTTTTGTGATAAGCCATGCCCTTGGTCAATTTGACATTCTACTGTTAACGATTACTCTCCATCTTTGTCTATTTCTGCTTAGAGAATGATAAGCTACACGTGTTCGCACTTGAGTGAAAAGGAAATTTTCACGAGTATGGTAACTGTTAGATTCATTTTGGAATAAGACACAAAGGGCCAAAGCTCGAAAGAGCAAAATTGAAACAAAAAATAGTTATTTTTTCAAGCCCTCTCATTTTTTTGTTTATATAAAACAAATTCTACAAACTGGAATGTGGCATAAAAGATAGAGGTAATCTATTGAAAATTGACAAAGCACTCGACGAACAAGTTTGCGCTTGTTTCTTGCACATTTAAAATGTATCAATGATTGTAAAAATAGGATTATTATTATTATTTATCAGCATTTGGAACTCGAAAGTTCATTGCCTCGTCTACCCGAGACCGCCACGCGTCTCTAT
>WSXT02231260.1:0-16244 GCA_011762715.2 Neuroterus valhalla | reverse complement strand
CGTTATTAGAAGCACGTAGGGCGTACACGAAATTAATGTTTGACGCCCTCTAGTATTTCTTTGTTACACATTTTTTCAAAATTTTTGAACATTTGTGTACACTTACCCCTGCAGTGAAAGGGCATATATCATATAAACTTTTTTTTTAGTATCTAATATTCACAATCCAATAGGTTATCGAAACGCTTCAATAACTTCCCATTTAGCCGCTTGGGCTCCCCTACCATTAGTAATGGTGTAAGTCGGAAACGTCTGATTGGATTGTCGTACGCCCGAATCAACAGATAAGTACTCCTTGGAAGTCAAAGTCCCTCATGATTGCAGAGAGGCCTATGAAAGCATAGGCACTTTAACAATAGTTGTTTTCTCAGTGTAAATCATCTGCATAAAGCTGCACTTTTGCAGAGTTTTGTGTACAGACTATGCTAACTTTTTGGCTGCAATAGCGCGCCCGGCAGAAAGAGACAAGTTCGAATCCTGTGCCAACATTAATAAAAAAATTATATGTACTTCTACCAGGGCTTTGATGCATGCGCATCCGCGGAAGTTGTTCACATGCATTCTGTTGGGAAGAGGTCCTTGAGACAGAATTGAGTAGCATTAGAAGTGTAACTTTAGAAGTAGGAGTTGCACGAATTAGCAGTTCATTATATAATTCACCACTTCAGTTAAATTATCTAAGCTTTTTAACACTTCCAATGACTTACTTCCATTGTCAAAGCTTTTAATCCATCAACTTCCTTTTTACTCCTAACTATTTCCTCATAGCTTGTTATTAGATGTCAATTCTCAATATTGCCCGACTGGCATATATACATCATTGCTATTAGTGTTACATCAGAAGCTGTGCAATTATCGATGAGTCCATTTGCTATAATTTTCTGTACAAATATTTTACGACATTTCTTTTCTCTATCTTTTGAATGCTCAAATGGTGTTTTTTAACTTATTGTCGTATCTGCTAAAAGTTTCTTCTGCTCCTTTTGTATACTACCCTAGAGACTAAATTAAAAATTTTTGGAACTGTTACAACTCTTTCATAAACTACTACTGATGCTGCTGATACATAAGAGAGGAGAAGTACATACTTAGTGGCATCGCAATACCGTATCCTTTACTATCCAATAATCCTCCGACCTGTGTCAGACCGCAATGCTTATGGACTGTGTATTCAATGGACGTTGATTCCATGAGAAAAGCATAGCCTCGCTTTCCCGTTCGGACACGTTCAACGCCCGCGTCATTACTTGTTGTAAAAACTGAAGGTTTAGCATCATTCATCGCTGTCCACATACGCTGGTAGGTCGTATGATTGGAATGCTGCAATTATAAACCGTTTAATTAGTGATACATTTTCAAAGTGGAACTCAAATTTCTAAAATGGAGTTTAAGGTATCAAAGCGTGAACCCTGCAAGTTTTTTATTTTGCACTTTGGACTTTTGTTTACTAAAACCAGGCAATCTGCAATTTCACAACAAATACATTCCACTTCATGAAGGATGTGTAACCATTTTATAGATCCATTTAATATAGTTTAACGGAGGAACGACTGAACTGGTAGAGTAGTTCTATTACTAAGGGCATAGGGAAAAGAAGATTCAAGGATGATTGGAGGATCAGAATTTGCATGTTTGATTGTTAGTGCGGGCAGTCGTGTGCAATGGATTAAAAGTTTGGGAGTGGAAGAAGCAAAAAAGAGTGGAAAGTCTTTACGAAAGACTCTTAAGGTGGAATATGGGGGTAGGTTGGAGTTACCCAGGATGTATGCTGAGGGAAGAAGAGAGCATAGAAGTTTGAAGAGAAGCTAAAGAGGGGAGTAAGAAGTGAAATTGTACAAGCGTGCATGAAGAAGATTAGGTCTAGAGAGAAGAGAGGCAATACAGAAGGTTCAGAATGGAAGAGAGAGAGACAGCGAATGAGAAGAGAATGTCATTTTCATGAAGTGTATTCAGAATGGCAGGAAATGAAATTAGACTTGATGATAAGGCGTGGAGAGGAAAGATGGAGGGAAATTATGGAATAAAAGTGCAACAGGTATTACAAAATGCTTCAATGGGTAGGGGAAACAGAATACCTAACAAAGTTAAAACAAGTAGACGAGTCGAATGTGACACGCGGAAGGAACGAAACTCCTACCGATGCTTAACAAATACTGATTATAAACGTGTTGAGAACTGAAAATTACCCCCACTCTACGCCTAATTAGCATAAATAAAGCGCCACCTCGCTGAGGAGCTCAGTTCTATACCTGTACTCGTAAATGTAAATGAAGTGCTCGAAGTCAGTGATTGACTTCCAGTTTACACAAAAAAACCCATTAGGCATTTTTACGCATAACATTTTGGCTATCCTGCCAGGATTGACTTTTTGATCTTCGATTATCCACGGATAAAATTACCAGAGAAGAATCCAATAGAAGTCAATACCCGCGAAAGGCCTGGAATCCATGGACCCAGGAAGAAAGAAATTCTACGGAATTCATTTAAGGAGAGAAAGGGAAAGAATTCTACGAAATTCATTTGAACTCCGGATCTACCTACGGGTGACCCGACAACCTGAAAAGTAGAGAAACTAGAGTTAAAATTAGATGGTGAATTGAGTAGCCACTTTACAACGTAAAACTTTTGTTATTCGAAATTCGAAAATTGAACGAGGCCCGCAATCAGGCGGAAGACGCATCTGCGTAACAACGTTCGGAAGACCGACGACCAGTCATCGGCCAAGGCCCAAATCCAGGTTGACAACGAGAAACTCCACGTATTCCCAGCTGCCAACCAGAGAGGATCAAGCCATCAAGCAATTTTGGGAAAATTAAGCCATAAAAACAAGAATAAACAAATCGTATCGAATTGCAATACTTGTAAGTCCTCCTTGCTGTCTGAGGAAGGGGACTAACGCGAAATCAGAGTTAATTTCACGTTAGGCGAGGTTGAGTTTTGCAATTCCGGTAAGGTATACTCCTGGTGCTCCAGAGCACTGCCTTTCCTCAACAATAATAGAAACTCTTACTTTGGAATCAGGGAAATTGTAATAGACGATATCCTTGCATCCCACTGTATTAAAAACAAAACTCATAAAACAAACAGTAATCGCTCATATCGACATCATTGCATCCCATTGTATAAAAAGACTAGTCACCGATAGTGAACCTGAATCACGCGCATCAGGTAACAGACGCGAGACGGATACATTTTACGCTGGCGTAGGCAAAGTATCGAGATAACAACGGTCTAGCTTACGCGACTGACGATACTGACGAGACTTCTAATTCATCACACGAACTGATTCCTTTTGTTCTTACGGTAATGACCTCCCTCTATAACACTCAGCCTTCATCAAGGTCACAATCTCCGACGAACAAAACACCGGACTCTTTATTAAATATCTTATTCAGCAACTAAGATTAGAAATGCAAGAATTGAGACTTCAGAACTTGCGACACTTAACGACGAAAATCACAACCGGAGACAAGAAATTAAACAAGTTGCGAAGAATACAGCATTCATAACGGACGACGATTCAGATCCTGACGCTGAAAAAACCGGAGTACAAAGACGAGGAATAAAACAACCATTCGTACGATCCAACGATCCTTCGATATTAGAAATTAGACAACCAATCTCTCGGTAAACTGCACTTGCAAATCTACCCCTACCAAGAAGTATGTCTATGGAGCGACCCGACGAGATGCCCCCTCGAGTAGCATCTCTAATAACTCCCTTATCACCAGCAAAGGATATGATTACAACCATTAAAATTCTTAACGGAACTAACGACGCTAGTATCCACGAATGGATAAAAAGCGTGAAAAGAGCTCGTTTACGTTGCGACAATCCAGATTTACTTCTTGAATTTATAGTAGCAGAAAAAATTAGAGACCACGCCGAACAAGCCATACGACACATATCCATAGGAAGTTACGACGAATTATACTCAGCTTTAGAAGCTAACCTTGGACTACAAAGTTCGATTGCATTGTGCAGAGCTAAATTGGACGCAATTAGACAAGAGAAAACACAGTCCAAACTGCGGGAGGAGTAAAACCAAACCCTATTAAGATCAAGGCAATCCAGGAATTTAGCAGCTGAAAACACCTCAAGACGTACAATCATTCCTAGGATTAGCTGGATATTATAGGATTTTCATGATGAACTTTTCCTCTATAGCTAGTCCACTCACTAGATTAACTCAGAAGGACACAATCTTTGATTGGACTCCTAAGTGTGAAGAAGCCTTTAAAAATTAAGAAACGCATTAACAGCATCACCGGTATTAAGGTTCCCCGATTTTCAAGAATGTTTCACAATAACAACCGACGCATCGAATCAAGGGTTAGGCGCAGTGCTATCCCAGGCCGGACACCCTTGCTTGTTTATTAGCAGAACCCTTATTAGAGCAGAAGAAAATTACAGTACCTCAGAAAAAGAACTCTTAGCTATAGTATGGGCAATGAAAAGATTACTTTAGTACTTGCTAGGAAACAAGTTCAAAATTCGAACTGATCACAAAGCACTCATTTGGTTACACAATGTGAAAGACCTTAGTTCACGACTCTTGAGGTGGCGACTACGGCTCGAGAAATATAAGTAAGAAATTGAATACGTTAAAGGAAAAAAGAACAAAGTAGCAGACTGCTTATCCAGACTATTTCCAATCCATACCAGCGATATTCTACAACAATCGCTAGACGGAATAGATATAACTGTCAACGATGAGCTTTCAGATTCCGGAATTTAAGGTACACCAGTTAAACGCCCCACTATAATCACGGATGAAATATTGCAAGAAAAGATTAAAATCCCAGTCAGAAGAATGCACCAGTCAGTCAAAAGTAACGACGATCCAGGTAACCCCTCTGGATCCGGAACATCTCAACAAACTGAACTTTACAATGAATTTATGACATGGCGATTGAACCCGACGCAAGGAAAATTAAAAACAAAACTCAACTCCGTCGGAAAACTTTGGGGAGTAATAAACAAAGAAGACATGCCAAAATTTAATGACGAAGATTGGTTGCGGAAACTAGGCTGGTTCATCGATGAAACTATCAGCAAGAAACTAACACTGATAAGGTTCATATTCGGTGACCCACTCTTTTCACCAATAGAAAAGGAACTGATACGGGAAAAGATGGAATACCTATCTAACTTGTATCCTGATTTAGGATTCCACCTATGCTTTAACAATACGCGAGAATTAACAAAAGAAGAAAGAAATAATATCATTAAAGAAGCACATGCGGAACATCTTGGAGGAAAGAATCCTATTGGAAGAGCGAAGATAATAGGACAATAGTTAGGTATGGATGAAGATAATAAAAGGTACGTCAATACGTGTCCCATCTGTCAACTACAAAAAACAACAAGAATCAAGAACCAAGCTGAGGGAATTGTACCAGATATTCCTCTGAAACCTAATGAAAAAATAGCCCTAGATATATACGGCCCATTACCCGAAACAGTCAAAGGTAACAAATATATACTAAGCCTACAAGATAGATTAACCCGCTACACGGTATTAATCCCGATGGCTGATGAGACATATAGGTCAATAATAGAAGGGTTGCTTGATCACTACATCTACATCTTTGGAGCACCCAAAACAATCCTAGCAGATCAGGGAAAAAACTTTCTATCAGAAATGATGCAACAGTTCGAAGAAGCATTACAAATCACTCATGTAAGAACAACAGCTTTTCACCCGCAGTCCAACGGAAACATCGAAAGAATGCACTCCACTCTAGGGAACCTAATCAGAACAAGCATTTCAGAAAGAAATAATGAATGGGATGACAATTTAAAATTTACCAACTTTGCAATCAACACGAAGAAGAATCAAACAACTGGATTATCACCTTATGAACTCATGTTTGGAAGAGAAGCTAACATACCATCATCAATAGCATGTTCACCAACCCTGACGTATCAGGAACTAATGCTAAAGTGGAAGAAGAAACACGAAGAAAACCTGCGGAGAGCTAGAGAAAGAATAGAAATGGAAACAGAAAAAAATGAGAAGAGACTCGACGAAAATATCACTCACAAGCAACCCCTCTACAAACCAGGAGACACAGTAAAAATTATTAACAATACTAAGTCCAGCAAGCTAGACTAACTAGTAAAAATAGTATCCTACACAAATTATTAGGCAAACAACGTCAAAAAAGAGGATTAGCGAATTTTGTGGGCGATGTATCTAAAACTCTGTTCGGAACATTGAGCGAATCCGACATAAAGCAAATTAACACCGAATTTGACACAATTTATAAAGATAACAAAAACATAGCTAGCATCCTCTCAAATCACACAAAAATACTCAAACTAATCTTGGACACTTCGTCAACGGAGTAACGGACCATAAATGGATAGCTGCCAAGGAAACTATTGAAAGACAGCTTATAGAGAACATTACTTACGGACTGAACGCTGCAACAAAGGATAGCTTTATCAATTCTGAATGAGTATTAGCAGCGATACTCTCAGATGAAACGAACGAGGATATTGAAACAGCAATAAACGCTATAAACAACGGAAAGCACGGAATAGTACATCCACAAATTTTAACACCTAAGATGCTGAAAGAAACAATTAAAGAATTAGAGACAACTCAACGCACGCGCTACCATTTTGACAACGAAGAAGATAACTACCAGCACATTATAGATATCAGTACTTTTTCTGTAGCAGTAATCTAAGGCCTATTTACACATATACTGGAGATACCGATAATTCAGACAGAAGAAGGTTCTTTGCAAAGAATAGTCCCTATCCCGATACAAATAAGAAAGTCCACATTTCAATAGTTCCCGACTATGACATGAATATTAAATATCGAGACTCTTACGTACCAACCGACAGACAGACCATCGACAAATGTAAACAGATAGACGTATATAAAATATGCCGAAGAAACCAACCTGATGTCAAGTTGATAGATAGCGAATCTTGTAAAGCCAGTTTATTTAAAGATACTCAGAAAACAAATGTAATCAGTCACCATACCTGTTACACAAGGAAACTTTCACACCAATAATGAATGGCTATATTATAGTACCCTCAAAACCATTAGACTTAGACATAAGCTGCAAAGATTCAATCAGAACAGAAAGAATTTCCGAACCCCAAAAACTCACAGGATTTGAATGCAAAATTTACAACAGCTACGACACCCTAGAAATAGAAAAATCATATGAAACTCATATGATGCAATGGCTGTATGTAACATATGACATAAATTTTGAGCAAAAGGACATTGAAAAGTTAGAACAGAAATTAGTACAACTTTCGAAACAAATATTACACGAAGAACTTAAGCAAGCCAGAATTAGTCTAGACGGCACTGGAAATATTTTACAGACTATTGCCACCCACAGAAGGCTGAGTGCTTGTAAAGAAATTGTTTTAGAATGGCTACAATATTTAGGTCATGCCGCTTTAGGACTAGGAACACTGTATACTTTAGGTAAATTAGGTATCCTCGATTGCATAAAGGGATGTTTTCCGGAAACAATCAAATTATCCAGCAATAAAAATAACGTAGTCCACAAATCGCATATTGCAACATACCAAACCCAACCAACTCCCGAATTATTGTCAAACTACGAAGCCAGAAGCATAGTTCAGAAAACAAAACCTTTAAAGATAAAAAACAAAACTTAGAGACTAAGTTTGATAAAAGAGGGGATTGTTAAGAGCTGACAATTAACCCCACTCTACGCCTAATTAGCATATATAAAGCGCCACTTTGCTGCGGAGCTCAGTTCGATACCTGTACTTGTAAATGTAAATGAACTGCTCGAAGTCAGTGATTGACTTCGAGCTTACACAAAAAAACTCATTAGGCATGTTTACGCATAACAAACGTTCCTCAAATAATTATATTAAAAAAATGTGTGTCTTTGAAAACTGTGGTAGGAACGGAGTTTCGAATGCGTGGTTAGGAGGAAAGACGTACGTATATACGCATTCGAAAATTCGTTCCTACCGCATGTTTCAAAGACACGCATTACTTTTGGATAATTATTTGAGAAACTTTTATATTCATTATTTATTGAAAAATAGTATGAACTTCATCCCTTCCGCGTTTCATACTCGAAACGTCCGTTTTTTTACTTCTATTACGAAACGATAATAAAATATCAACAATTGTAAAAAATAGTTCGATTTTTGCGATTCAAACTTTGTTGTCAAGTTTATAACCATAACATATCAAATGTGAAAAACCCAAGGGTTTGTCCGGATGAAAGCACGTTAGAGCAATAAAGTAGAATGTCGAGAAATTCATTCAATTCGGAGATGGTAATAGGAAACAGAAGTTCTGGAAGCTCGATTATTCCAACTTAGTATCTAAATAATAGCGATAAGCCGAGAAAGTAGTAGTATATATAAGTTGAAGTCATTTTATAGAATCCGGCAGAATCCGGCGTCTAGTAGAACGCTGGTACTATTAGTAATAATAATAAGCGGATCGGGGAAAAGGGAAAGGTTAGGACCTACATTACTCATCTCTATGACCAGTCACACCTTCCCCTTTTCCCCAGTCTGCTCAAACTCATCGCTCATCGCGAATAACAGGCTCCATTAGTACGCACGCCGGATTTTACAAAATGACGGATTCTATAAAATGACTACGACATATACAGTTAGTTAGTAAGATTTTTCACTCTATGTATACCCTTTTCGGGTTTTTACATATCTACATCCCCCCCTCCTACAGGAGATCGTCGGATATTGAACCCTTCAACTCAAATCCCTTCCCAAAATCCCCAATAACCCCAACTCTTATAATAAGCCTCCAAGTTCTGAAGAATCCCAAGATTAATCATGTAAACCAAAGGTCAGAGAAGAGATAAGGAAACTCATCACTATCTACCTCGAAGTATTCTCCCTTCTCCATGAGCGACTTCTCTGCACTAATCTGACAGAAGATGAGATCATTTTGAATTCTGGGAAAGCAATAAATTTGCGTTCACATAAATTACCAGAGAAATACTGGGAATTCTCCCTTAAAGAAACAAAGATGTAATTAGAGAAAAACATATTCAGACCATCTCAATCATCGTTTAACTCACTTTTTTGGGTTGTCCACAAAAAAGGCAATAAAGTTCGAATGATAATGGACTACGGACAGATTAACAAGGATACTGACCAGGATGCGTACCCATTACCCATGATTGACGATATTTTGGATATCTAAATTTTTCTTAGCGTTTGATTTAAGAGCAGGCTTTCATACTCTCGAAGAATATAATCAAAACCTTCAACTTGTTTTGCAAAGAGTAAAAGACCTAGGACTCCGACTAGAATCCAAAAAATTTGAATATCTCAAGCTTGAATCGAAATACCTCGGACACTTGATTGCATCCGAAGGCATTAAACCAAACTCCGCCAAAGTCGAAGCATTAAAAAATTGTAAAACGCTTAGAAACATGAAAGACGTTCAAAGCTTTTTAGGTCTTGCCGGATAGTACTGAAAATTTATCAAAAATTTTTGAATCATAGTTGGACCACTGACACGAATAGAATAGATTTACACCATCTCTGAGAAAGAACAATTAGCAATCGTTTGAGCTATGAAAAGATTAGGATAATACCTTTTCAGAAGCGTTCTGAAAATGCAAACGGACCATAAAGCACTTGTATGGCTCCACAACGTTGAAAACCGGAGTTCAAAACTCTTGCGTTGGAGATTAGGAATAGAGGAATACCGATATGAGAACGAATATGTCAATGGAAAAGAAAACAAAGTCGCTGACTGTTTATCTAGAATGCTCCCAATAAATTGAGAAAAATGCAAGGAAAACACAGGAATATATGACGAACAATTACTCGATGATGAACCCCCCGAAGTAGAAATCTTTGATACTCCAGTTCTACCAAATGAAGAGGCTCCATCACTTGAACGACCAACGACTCCTGAGGACGATCCGATCCTCGTAGAATATTCAGAAAAATATACTGAATGGAAAAAGGATCCGGAAGAATCAGGAAAAGGTAAATTAAAACCCAATGCCCAAGGTAAATTATGGAAGATCGTCAGCAAAGATGAATAAGGAAAATCCAATGAACACGGTTGGCTAATTGATTTTCTGAAAATATCCAAGTTATTACCAGAAAGAGGCTACGGGATAATGAATGAAAAGAGAAATAATAAATTAATAAACGAGAACTAACGAAAGAAGAAAGACAAAATATCTTGAAAGAATCACATGACGGAAATCTAGGCGAGCACAAAATGCTTGAAGAGGCCAGAAGATTAGGTCGGACATCTAGGCGAGCACAAAATGCTTGAAGAGGCCAGAAAATTAGGTCATTGAATTCAAAGACGTAATAAAATACGTGAAGAAATGCCCGATCTGCCAACTTGAAATAAAAACCAAGCAGAAAGCATCCTTCCAGAAATACCGCTCGAACCTAATGATAAAATTGCATTAGACATTTATGGCACTTTTCCCGCAACAAAAAACGGCAATAAGTTTATAGCCAGCTTTCAAGATAGACTAACTCGCTACACAATATTAATGCTAATGAAAGAACAAAATTTAGAAACAATAAAAGAAAACCTGATCGAGCATTACATCTAAATTTTTGGTGCTCTAAAGACAATCTTTACAGATCAAGGAAATAATTTTATATCCGAGATAATACAAGACTTTGAAGAAGCTCTGAAAATGAAAAACATAAGAACTACTGTTTTCCATCCGCAATCCAATGGCAATATTGTGCGCATGTACTCCACTTCAACAAACCTAATAAAAACAGCATGCTTCAATAATTCAAAAGAATGGGATGAAAATTTAAAATACATCAATATCGTTATTAACACAATGAAGAACGAGACCACTGGTTATTCACTGTATGAACTTACGTTCGGGCGAGAATCCAATCTCTCCTCAACAATAGGCTTGTTTCGTAATTTTAGTTATAATAATTTTTGAATAAATAATTTTATCCCAAACTCAAAGTGCCTTGTGATTTTTTGTTCTGTTAAGTTGTTCAACAGAAAAAATTATTAAAAATCAAAGGCGGGAAGCACTCATTCAAATTTGTGTCACGTGGGTGTCACCTGACACAGAGGTTCTCAAAATAATCAATGTGCAGACTTTTAACGAGACGTATGATAAAGAGGTTAGCGTGTTAATTCTGACAATTTTCCCAGCTGAATTAGGTTTTATGCGTTTATGTGACCAAAAAAACTGATTCTGGTGTGATATTCTGGTTAAATGTGAAGAATAGGTTATGGAAAGCAATAAGTACATTTATTGAAAATTTGTAAAATCACAAGATTTGTGCGGTAAACATTATACTTGATTCAAGGTATTTGTTGAATTGATGCTCTTATACACGAGTTTTGGTTTGAATGTTTCCATTTGATATAAAATAGAAGTTTAAAAGTGGTTGTACAATGCCTAAACTGATTCAAATCACAAGTTATAAAGTGGGGTTAAGTCATCATGGTAATGTAATACTGTGCTAAACTGAGGTGATAAGCACCCAGGGAATCTTAGTCTATTTCTCTTATTTTCCAATTTTTCATTTTTTCCGCATTCCTTCTACTCCCCAGCAAATAAACAAAATATGAACACAGAAAAAAATATCTTAGAATCACTGACAGTCAACTCGTGATTGGTCGAAAATCCGACCCATTTGACGTCAGTTTGGTCATCCAATCAACTTCGTTATACAAAATTCAAATTTCAACATTGAATTAAAAATATTAAATAATAAGAAAAGAATATTCCATGGACACTTATAAAATTAGAGTTTCATGAACTTTAATATCTATTTATGGGAAAAGCGATATCTGACTTTGGAAACAACCCTATTCCAAACTCCCCAAACTTAACCATGAAAGATTTATTCAAAAAGTGGGAATGGAAACACGATGAGAAAATTAGGAAAGCAAGACATAGAATTGAGATAGAAACATAACAGACGAAAAAGCTTCTCGACGATAACATCACAAGAAAATACTCGATTTTCTGTTATTATATTGCAGTTATCAAAAATTTGGTCGATGAAGCTCTGATTTTGTCTCATGTTTCGTTTCACAAAGAAAATTCAAATATTGTTACGAATATTATTTTTAATGAATCATTATCCACCTAATTTGATTGAGTAACATATTAAAACAAGAATTGAACAAATTAAAAGCAAACAAAATAATCCTTTATTTACAGATACGCAGGAAGATTTGAGAGAATACAGTTCTGATAATAAGATTGTTCTTCCATATTTTGGTCAAATTTAGAAAAATGTCCAATCCATGTTGAAGAAGTTCAAAATTTATACCATTTTAAGAGTCCCTTCCAAAATGGATTCGATAGTAACCTTTGGTAAAGATCCTCTTGATACTTGAGAAAAGAGTAACGTTATTTGCAGGATAACTGGTAAAATTTGCGGGATGACTTATGTGGGACAGACTGGGAGACTTCGGAATACGAGGGTGGAAGAGCATAAGAGTGATGTTCGTTTGGAACGTTGTTATAAAAGCGTGCTTGCCAGACATGCAAAGGATTGTGTTGATCATGAATTTGATTGGGAAAATGTTTAAGTTTTGCATAATGGAAGTAATGAGAGTGAGAGATAATTCATGGAAATGCTTTTTATTAAAAAGCAGAAGGAGTCTTCTATTGATCTGAAAACTGATTTGGATAAATTAAACAAGAGCTATGATACGATGATTGAATATATTAAAAAGGGAAAGTAAAGAGTACTGGGTTCATCATGGATTTTGACCTGCTGGTGATGTCTTTCTTAATATGGGTCTTGAACGAGTGAGGGTTCCAAAGTTCGATTAGTCTTCAGTAGGAATTCAAGCAGAGAGCAGCCTAGGTTCTCTGGGGTTCTGATGTGCTGGGAGATTGTTTTTACCTTGGTAAGGGTGTTAGGTGAACACCGGAACGTTGGTAGATAATCGAATATTTTTGTTTTGTATTTTTTTTGGGGAGGGGGGAAGAATAAAATGAATGGAAAAAAAGAAGGGGATTCAGAGGTTGCTTTCTCTTCTATCTTTCCTTTCTTTCCTTCACAATACGTTGAAATTTTAAATAACAACAAGAAAACCAAATTAGACCCGAGTTGGAAAGGCCCATTCAAAATCATAAACGTGATAGAAACTAACAATATAGAAATTAAAATAGGAAACAAGAATGTCAGAGTCCATATGGATAACACATTGCCATATGTTTCAGATGACGATCAGGCTGATATCGCTAGTTGCTCTACTAGTAGTAACTAACGCCAACCTTACGCTAACACCTATCAGTGGAAACTTCTACATAGAAGAAGTTTAAAAAATCCATCTCTACCACGAAACTTGGAAACTAATCATAGGAATAAATATGACATCAACAGAGGTAAGAATAAATGCGATAAGTAAAACTATTAGCCTGATCAATTTAGCATGCAATGGAACTTGCACATTCTGGAATGAAATCAAACTATTAGAAAGCAGATTCTGTACATTATTATGGAAGAAAAATATTTTAAAGAAATTACCAGGCAAGCAAAGAAATAAACAAGGTTTAGCAAATTTCATAGGAGACATCTCAAAAACACTCTTTGGAACTTTGACAAACGCAGACCTCACAGAAATGAATAATGAATTCGATAAAATATATAATAATACCTGACAGTAAGCTTACACCATGTACAAAGATAAGAAAATAAAAAATGATTTTGGATTCTTTGTCGACAAACTGTAAAATTAATGAAGAGGAAAGAGAGTTTGCAAGAAAAGAAAGCTCTAACTTAAACAAAGCAAGAAATAATAGCTGCAAAAATTCGAAATTATTCATAGCAGCAATCATGATAGACGAGACAACCGAGGATATGGACACCACAATCAACGCAATCACCGACGGTAAACATGGGCTCTCTCATCCACAAATCCTTACCCCAACCATTCTTAAGCAAACTATCCAAGAATTTGAATATTTCCATCGAACACGTTATCACTTCGATAACAATGAGTAAAACTATCAGCATCTCCTAGACATCAGTGAAATCAAAGTAGCAATAGTCAAGGGTTTGTTCACCTATGTTATTCTAATTCCAGTTTTTGAAAAGGGAGAAGTTTCCCTTCAACGCATGATTCCTATACCGGAGAAGATCTACAATATTCATATGTCTATCATTCCAAATCATGATTATGTAATTAAATACCGAGACTCCTACATTCCAACCGGTGGGATCTGATCACTGTAAAACATTGTAAACAAATTTACGAATATAAAATATGTAAGCGTAACCAATCTAATATTAAACTAGCAGACGTAAACATTGGCGAATCTAGTCCCTTCAAACGCTATGAAAACAACAAATGTAATCAATCTCCGTATCTTTTACACGTCGAAAGATTTATCCCTATAACCAATAGATATATTATATTACCTATGGACAAAATAACTCTTGATGTTCTATGCGAAAATATTTTAAGGACAATAGAAGTAAAAAAACGCTATGACAATTACACTGAAAGTATTTAAACAAACATAGCAAAAGATAGTAGAATCCAAACACGGAAAGAAACTAGTCTAGAATATTTACAGCACGTTAGCTATGCGGCCCTAGGCTTGGGAATCCTGTATACATTTCATAAAATAGGAATCTGCGAAGTATGAAAAATTGTATTCTATCAAAATTATGTTTCATTTCTTTCAAAACAAGAATAGAAACTCCAACACATGTAGGTGGCTACCACGTAGCATCGGATTTAATTGAACCTTCAGCTTCTATAATAAAACATTGTAAAGTCAGATTTAAGAGGCCTAAAACACTTTAAACAAAGGGGTGTAACGGATGACGCTATCACTATCTCAACCCACTTAAAGATTATATATAGAGGTTCGCCTCTTCATTCTAATCAGTTCTTATTCTGTACACTAAAAAGGAGGAGGCCTGAAGTCTGAAACTCGAATCGAGATTACATTAGAACCATTAAATAGATAATCGAATTTTATTCGATACATATCACGGCTTTTTTGTAAGTGGAGCCCGAGTTTGGAGATATAAATATTTGGAAATCGTAGTTCCCGTTGCTAATGCGCAAGTATCACTCATATACGTCTGATGTCACCAACCCACAGTGGCCCAGTGGTAACGCTGTATACTCCATGTCCCGTAGTGAGGGGTTTCATCTACTGACGATTTTTTTTTTTCGTTATTTTTAATGCTGAATCCGACATCGTTTAAAACTGTAATTTTTATAAGAACTGCATAATATTGAAATGGCATCACATTCTAAATTCCATGATGAAGGCTGAAGAAAATCAATCAGTGCAAGTGTAAAAACCTCTTTTAATATTATACCATATACATAATATGCTCTGCACATGTTTTTTTTCGTACAATTATTATGGAGTAGCTACTTTTGAGTGATAATTGTCATAAAAACAATTGAAACAAAGCCTCTTCTCGCAACGAGCACATTTTATAAAAAACAACTCCTTCGCAATCTCAGTTTTCACGAGTTGAGAAGTTATCAGAAAGCAACAACTTCATAATTATCATACGAGAAAAAATATGTGCAGCACATATTATGTATATGGTATAATATTAAAAGAGTTTTTTACACTTGCCCATGATTAATTTTCTTCAGCCTTCATCATGGAATTTCGAATGATGCAGTTCTTATAAAAATTACAATATTTAACGATATTGGATTCAGCATTGAATATAACAACAGAAGAAAAAAAACCATCGTCATTTGTTGAACCCCCTCGGTGACATTAGAAGTACAACTAGGATTTTTAAATATTCATATCTCCAAACTTGGGCTTTACTTACAAAAAAGCCGCGATGCGTATCGAATGAAATTCAATGATCTATTTAATGATTCTAATGCGATCTCAATTCGAGTTTCAGACTTGTAAGCTGTAAGTCTCGTCGAAATGAAGATAGTCGTACCGAGTGATTCGGTGCGATTCATTTTTCAAAAACATTTTGTTATATATTTCTTCATGACAAATTGAACAATTTCCAAACGAGCCTCCCTATACATTTTTTTCGTGAACTCTACATCCATTTTGTCGGCAGGAAATGAATTTCAAAATTGCAAAATCGACCATATATTATTTGCAATCTTGAAATTCATGAAATGGCCTGTCGGCGAATTTGTTAATATATGAAATAAAATTTGGTTAAATAACCACCGCAGGGTCTGCCCGGGAGCAACTGTCATTCTGGAAAATGGCACAAGCTCCCAGTCGAACCGCAGTTAAATACACCTATGGCCACGT
>WSXT02231249.1:0-16245 GCA_011762715.2 Neuroterus valhalla | reverse complement strand
TTTTTCTTGCATAGTTAGTATATTATGTTATTTAAAATACTTATCACTCCTATTTTCTTTGTACAATTTATTAATTTTTCTAATAATTTTTCCTACACCAGATTTTACTACAGAAAATAGTAAAGCTTGATATTATCAAATAGGAAACCCTCTCATAAAAAAGTACATTTCATTATTTAAATATTAAAATGCCGAAATTTTAGCATTTTTCCCCAATTTGCTACCTATTTTAGTAGTTTTTCTAACATAAAGTTTCTCAGTGTAGTATGAACAAAATTAAATCTTTGTTCCCAACGTTAGAAGTATATTTTATGTTCGTTTGTCTTTGCAAAGTAATTTAATATAGTGTCAAAATATTTTGAAGCTCAAGATATGCATATGAAGCGATAGATTTATATCTAGTGATTTCAATCGAGATTTCAAGCTTCTGAGTCACGAAATACAATAAATAGTGAAAGAGTCTGAATCAAACACTGCACCTCTCGAAATAAAAATAATCATTAGTTCTCACTTTTCAGAACGAGATATATAAACTTTTTTCTTGCCAAGCTCTATATAAATGAATATCTAATCTAAATATATTGTATTATAGATCGGTTGCCTTATCGTGTCTTTTCAAAGACGCAAATAGGTTTCAATAGGGGCCAACGCTGAATCTTGTGTTAAATGGGGATTCGAACCGTTGATAAGAATTTGTTTATTATTGTACCAGAAGATTACAAGGGATTGCACAGGATTACACGTGTATACATGAGATTACATGGGATTACATAAGATTACATGGGATTACATCGGATTTCATGAGATTACATAGGATTGCACAGGATTACACGTGTATACATAAGATTACATGGGATTACATGGAAGAGTGTACACTAGATTACGACAGTGGTTGACCCCTCGGGGTGACCAGACGTCCCGGTTAACCAGGACATGACCCGGTTTTTCACAGTATTAGGGAGCGTCCCGGTTTTCATTTGAAAAGTCACGGTTTTCGTAAAAATCGTATAAATTAAAAAAAATTTAACACTCTTAAATCGAAATGCATACAATTATTATATATTGTGGAACAATTTCCGATGATCATTTGTTTTTATTACGAGAATCGTTTTTATTACTCGTCCAAAAAGTATTTATTGTCACCTAAAAACTTGCCTCTATTGCGAAAAATCAGTGGTTTCCGAAAATATAAATAAGTTTTGTATCCAGCGCAGAAAAAAGACGGAATAAAATGTTAATGAACCTGTATTTTGTAATAAAACTATTGCTATAATGAATTCGCCAACTATTCTTTATATAAGAAAACATACTTTTCTAGGCGAAGTTGTACGTTATTTATTCCAAAAAATAAGTCACGTGAGGTTTCTTGCTTTTAAGGTAGAAAGGGTGGAGGAAATGTCCCGGTTTCGCAACTGGACCATTTGGTCACCCTACTTAATTACCTTTTGAAAATTGAAAAACTTGAAAAGTTCTTTGGTCCATAGTTCTTCTAATACGTGACGTATAAAATTAGAGGTATTATTCCACATAGATTAAGAGTGATATTCGCAATTTTTGCGTGAAAATAGAGAATATTTTATGGACATGATCCACATAATCGTATAACGCAGGTCACTTATTCTTTGCTTTCCCACATCCAATTCAAAACCGGTCGAACAACCGAAGAACTAGTATTTTCTGGAAGAATGTTTAACCAAATGCGCAAGGCGACTAATGAAACATAAATATAATTCAAATTTAAACAAGATTTACTTGGAAAGTTTCCCGGCTATAATGATAATTTTTTAATATGAGCATCCTATAACCTCTAAACCTTATAAATCGCATTATTCCTAATTAGAAAATGGTAGAAAGAATATTAGGTACCTACTTATAAAAAATTATTTATCGGAATGAAACCAAATTCGCGTTACCAAAAAACGAAGAGAATTGTTTGTATATTTATTGCATTCCTAGATAAGGCCAGTCACAAGCAAATGGAGAAACTCAACCTTTCGATAAACTCGGATTAAAAATTTTTGTTGTTTACCTGGATTTTATAAATCCTCTTATAGAAATTCTCAGTTTTACTTGATTAAATTCTCATTATCAATGGAAATTGATTTCTGAATTTTACGTGCAAAAAACATAAATCCATCTATCAGACCTTGAAATAATGCATTTTGTAATACCCATAAGCATAGGCCATTGACCTTAAGGCAAAATATTTTTTGTATGTTTCATCTCTTGTTAAGCCTAGCAGATTTCACGCAAAACAACATTAAACAAATTTACATAGAACTAATTTTTTGAATCTATCAATAACGCTATATACATTTTTCATATTCTAATACTGATATAATACTTATCCCTGCTTCCTTCTGATAATAAATATGATACTGATAATAAAAATAGACTTACTTAATTTTATGGAAACCAAAACAAATTTTGAGGTATAAAAAGCAATATAATATACATGTAATGCATTACAGTTCTTTTCAAAGGTCTTGTTTACATTATATTGCATCTCACTGCACATAACTCAATTTTAGGAATCAGGTTGAAGATTCATTGGTTCTGTTCTTGGCTGTACAATTAGAGCATACCTTATTATGGTAATGTCGTAAACATACTGCATAACTGTTACAAATCTCTTCTTTGTTTCAAAGGAAAAGGATTAAGTAACTGGGATTACATAACTCATAATACACCATGGGTTATAGCTGATAAGAGTAATGGTGATGTGGCTTGTGATTCTTTCCACAATTATAAGGAAGATGTTAAAATTCTCAAAGATATTAGCGTAAGTTTTATCAGTGACAAATAACAATTGTAACGATTTTCAATTCCTTAATCTCTAGAAACCTATTATCAATTTTGGAACATCACTCAAGTGTGATATAAGTGTTACGTAGTCGTTACATTTAATGGTAATGACGCCGTGTGAAATTTCTAACATAATTTCAATAATTTTTAAGTATTGGCAGTAATCTTAGCAGTTCTACATAACTTTTTGAAAACATTTTATTTCTACATTATAGTTCGATTTCTATCGTTTTTCAATAAGCTGGTCACGAATTTTCCCAACTGGTTTCCCAAACGTGATAAATAAAGAAGGAATCAATTATTACCATGATCTTATTGACGAACTGCGAACAAAAGGACTTGAACCGTTTGTTACTCTCTACCATTGGGATCATCCAGTAATTTATGAAAAATTTGGTGGGTGGAGTAATGAATTGTTTGTCGAATGGTTTGCTGAATTCGCGAGAGTTGTATTTAAAGAATTAGGTCATAAAATAAAATTCTATGCAACAATCAACGAGCCAAGCAGTTTTTGCGGCATATTACCTGCACAACTTGGAAAAACTCGTAAGAGCATATTGATATATATGTGCATTGTAAATTTTATTTTAATGTTATATTATTGTTCCTCACGCTTGCATTGCTAGTATCGTTAACATATCAGTCTTATAACAGTAAAATAATGTTTGAAGAAACTCGAGAGCAGACGAGCGTGTTATTAGAATGTTATGAGATAACTTTAAATAACAATTATTCAACTTTGAAATATCATTCATAGTAACTATTCCCTAAATAAATGTATATTCATAGTTTTATTTCTACAATTCGACAGGAGCTATAAATAATACACCTTATGAGGAGTATCTTTGTGGTCACAATGTATTGAAAGCTCATGCTAAAGTTTATCATATCTATGATGAAGAATTTAGACGCACCCAAAATGGCGAGATTGGAATTGTTCTACCGTGTCAGCATTATTTTAGCCAAAACAAAAGTGACACTTTGACGGATGATATAGCCTTTCAATTTGCATGTGGTTGGATAGCTCATCCAATTTTTTCCAAGGAAGGGGACTATCCAAAAATAATGAAGGAGAGAATTGCTGAGAACAGTAGGATCGAAGGTTGGCCAAGATCCAGATTACCAACGTTTACACAGGAGGAAATTAATTATATCAGGTGCGTCATTTTTAATCTCAAATAAGGCATCGTCATATGATAATAATTTGTCGGATCTTGCCGTACTCAAACAATTGAAATCCGATTGATCTCTTACAAAAAATACGATGTACGTAATATGCCGCACACAAACCCAAATTACCCGCGACCGCGGATTACAATAATTCTGATGAATCCCAAACATGACTGTGATTATTTGGTCCGTATTTAACATCCAAAAATCAGGACAAAGTGGGCCGTTTGCTTGCGGATTGGCATATTTATGTAATCGTCCCTCAGGAACGACCAAGAATTATTGCTGTCGACCTTGCCTGGGATCCCATGGAACTTAGTTTCGCCACTTTATTTCACAGTCACGCGAGATGTTCCATGTTACAGAAGAGTCACAATTTTAAATAGTTTTTGAAGTACATAGTAAGATGAAGTATTTTTTTATTCATAGGGGCACATCAGATTATTTTGGATTAAATCATTATACATCACGACTCGTCACACCAGTGGAAAGGAAAAATGACACATTGTGGAAGGACGATAAAGGCTATTTCACAACAGTGGATCCCAGTTGGGCTGGCTCTGCAAGTAATTGGCTCTATGTATGAACAGTTGTCAAAATTATCCTAAGAATTACAAATTTTATTTTTGGTTATAATTCTGGTTTGAGTTTGACAGTAAAGAAATTGAAATTGAAGAAGAAATTGGCGCATGCGCGCAATATGTTTCAATATTCAGTTTTAAAAAAAAAAAAAAAATTATAACTTTTTTGGAGATACAATTTTGTTCCCTTGACTTTTTGTACCCTGTGTAATCGCGGCAGAAAATCATGGAACATACCCAGTTCAGTTGGATAAGTGTCGAAAAAAGCCCATATAGAAAGAAACGATTGGGCCTCTGAGTAAATCGACTTTGAATATTTTTAGAAAAACAGTCGCCATTCCGTCAATTTTGAACTTCTTTTGAATCCGTGATGGATTTTGGAAAAGGACAAGCAGTTCTATAAGACTCAGAATTTTGACTATTTTTTCAAGATCACGTTTAGAAATCTCTGAATACAAATACCCATAACTTTGTCAACAAATTCCTCCCGTCAAATCAGTGAGATACATGTCGTCTTATTTCCCTCGAAGAAAATCACATTTGAGTGGCAGGTATGCAAATAATGCAAAGAACACAAACATTCTCAAATATAAATTTTCAGGTAGTGCCAGAAGGATTTGGGGCAATTCTTCGTAAGATAAAAGAAGAGTATCATAATCCGCGTGTATATATTACTGAAAACGGGTACTCAGATCATGGAGAAATAAACGATTTGAAGAGGCTCGAGTACTATTATTCGTACATGAAAGAAATGTTATTAGCAATAAAGGACGGATGCAATGTGAAAGCTTACACAGTTTGGAGCATATTGGATAATTTTGAATGGACTCGAGGTTACACGTAAGAACTATCAAAATTATATAGACAGAACTTTCAATGATATATGATGGACCTTGGGATAAAAGCAGGCATTTTGTATCGAGTTCTGCAAACATCCTTCGGGATAAAATTCACCTGCTCTATCCCGTGGTGCATACGGTATTTTCTTCGATGCTTGGTGGTATACCGCCTATTAAAATGATTTGCAGAGGATGGAACATTTCTGCATGTTGATCGAAGAAAATAACTGAGAGAAAAAAAATTTACAGGGAAAAAAGCTACTGGTATGTGCTGCCCCTAACGGATGATCTTGATTTGCTCCAGCGGCACGTTGTAGCAACTACAAGAGTCTTCGTTAGAGGCAGCACGTTCAAGTTTTTCCCTCTATGTTATTAGTTTTTTTCCCTGTCAGTAGTTTTTGTCTCCAATCAATGAATAGTCCAGACCTTTTCACACGCTCAAGAGCTCGGGATTACTATGCAAGTGCTGAAAAAAATAACCACCCGAATGTTATGCAAATTCTCTGTAAGAACTACTCAAAAAGTGTTTCCTCTTTTTTTTTAGTGAACGTTTTGGAATTGCGCATGTCGACTTCAACGATCCTAAGAGAAAAAGGACTTACAAAAAATCTTCCATATGGCTCAAAGATGTTCTAAAAACTCGCCAACTCCTTCCTGTAAAAGATTATGTGGAACGATAAATGTATGCGCATACAAATCATGGAAATTGGATGCGTGAAAAAAAAATGATAATAAGGAAATCACAACACAATACTGTAATCTCTGCGACATCAAATTCATTTATAAGTTTTACCCTGAAAAATTCCTACACACATTCCCGATCACGGTGAGCTTCGTAAGGAATTGCCGAAGGGTATCCCCGCCCGTATCATAGAGTGGAAATAACACATTCCTGCCTGCTGATACGGGCACTCTCGAAGTGCGCATGTGTCACCGTCATCAGGCGGTCATTTCACACTTTTCGTTGGCTCTCCAGGCACGGGAGTCACGTTTAACGTGCGCACTGGACAAGACAGGAATGCGCACTAACTTTCTCCCAAAGAGTATTAAAGAGAGTGGAAGCTGAACGTTTACGCGACAGTAGCGTACCTATTCGCTATGTGCAGACTCCCTCTACGTACCGCTGATTCTAAGCCTTGTGCAATTTGCAGATAGATTTGCGAGCCCAATTTTACACGTATTCTTATGGCAGCGTCCCCCGAAAGAGACCATGGCCGCCACGATACTAACTTTTGCTCCATAAGATTTAACATGGAAACGTCCCCTGGAGTGAGGGCGCCAGTAGACTTTCACGGTGCTAATAGTCTCAGCCGAAGAACTATTCTGAAGAATTCGACTACTAATTCCGATTTATTATACATACTTCTGGGTATGGTTATGGGTTTGCGTGCATCTAAACAGATCCTAAATCGATAAAAGTATAAACAGTATGAGTTTATAAATGGTATTGCGGAATTTATACAATAATGACAACATATTGTTTCATCAAGTGTTGTCAAAGAAAATCTATACAGGTCAAGGATGATTCATTCTTCCCAATAACAAGTAATTCTGTAACGCAAGTTTAACATTTATCAAATAAATAAGCATCGGAAGTGTGACAAGCATGATGCTATAACCTAATACTTTCAAAACCTTATTTCTTGTGTAGAGTGTAATACCTAACTTTTTAATGCGTACAAAGTCGTCAATAATAAGAACTTGAAATTTATCAGCAGCAGTTTTTCAAATTTTGAAACTCGGTATCATCATAATGAATATGAGATAGTGAACAAATTAACATTTTGAAAAATGCCTAAAGTTTGAATTTTGCGGTTATGGGGGCTATAGTTCTTCGGCTGAGGCAAGAGGTAGCGCTGAAAATCGTGTACACAAACAGACATTGGGCATTTATAGCAGCTTCCACTCTCTTCAATACTCTCTGCTTTCACCATCGTATTCAGATTCAGCGCATCAAAGTGTGTATATGAATACATTGTTTCAAAAAAAATTGGATGTCTAACATTTTTGAAACTACGCCCCATCTTTTTTTCATATGATGAAAATATCAGTTTCTATAAAAGCGTAGTAGCTCAGTTGTTAGCGAATCCGAAGAAACTTTCATGACAATACCAGATTTAGTAGTGCGTTGGAACTTATAAATTTGTTGTCTCTAAAAAATATTCCTAAACACAAAAATAAATATTTTCGAGAAGTAAAAGTCATTTATCGATGTCTCTTTGCTACCGAGAAAATCTCTTGGATATAAGCTTATATTTTCGATGCGAAAGTGTCCAGCAATTGTGTGGATACTATGATGATATGAAGTGGAATAATTGATAATAATGAATCATATGAAGTAAAAATTAGAACTTAATAATATTAAATCGCACGTTTGGAAAGTCGTAGGGAAAAGCTGTAAAGTAGAATAAATACACAAATTATACATATTTCCCTTTCAATGAATAATTTATTTCAGGTTGACCTCAAATTAAAATCCCGTGAAACACTAAAAATAGACATTCTCATGTAAAATATGAATTGAGATAGCTTGATGCTTAAGTACTTTCATATCTAACCAATACAAATAAAAATTTGCACAAGATATCACAAACGAATTGGATTTTAGGTATAAAACCTACTTGCAACGACAAAATACTGTCAATCAGAAATTGTTCTCCAGCAATTGTGGTCTCTTTTGGTTACATGAAAAGATAAATATTTAGGTGTTTATCAAATACCTGAATAAGTTGATATGTGAGTTTAAAAAACATGATCACAAAACTTCTTAACTCTACCATCTGATGATTGCAAAGGCCTTAGTTCCTTATTGAAATTGTCAACTTTCAAGCTAATCACAGTAATAAGCGTTTGCGCATTCTGATGAAAACTTGCTTTCAAGAAGAGTCTGTATCCTTTATAGCAACATGCTGTTTTTGCTAATAAGTTTATATCTCTCCCAATTTATATTACACAGGAATGTCGACTTGCGATCGACTCATCTTCAGCTCGTTCCCGGCTCACTTTCAACTCGCCTCCGATTAGCTTTCGTTTCCAGCTTGTACACCAAAGTTCACACTATTGTGTAGTTAGATCTTCTTGGATAAGAGTGAGTATATTTTTTTGAAATATTATAGAATTCTAACACTCTTATCATGAAATTCTATAGTTTCTAATTCCAATAGATTTAATCAAAGCTTGATGATTTGAATAAAATTCAGGAGATAGAATGTTATTCACATCAAATGCAACTTTTCTTAATTCGATCAGAATAGAATCGGTCGTTTATCTTACGTACCAGAGTCCATGCTGAAACGATTTTAATCTAATCATAAAAGAAATGTTTTAAAGTCTTACGCGACAAATTGTGGCAAACACGCCTTTCTAATCGTAATTCCTTTAGTAGGTCTGCTGCATTTGTAAAAATAAGTTGGGAACAATGAGATTTAACCTATCATTCGTTCTACTGACAACGATTATCACAGCTATTCCTGGGTGAGTTAAAAAAAATTATTTATTAGCAGAATATGTGAGTGCATAGAATTTTCTGAAAGTATCTTTTGTGAGTTGAATTCCTGTCTTGTTCTTCATCCACATTTGATGATGCCAATTATTTTAATGGAATCTTGTCGTTCTCTCATTTATTTTTTATCACTTTTCCACCCTTATTCTCCCACTCTTCCAATTTTTCAAAACTTATCACCATCTGATCTCCTCTACTCCTCTTCTTTTCTACTCATTTCCTTCCTTCCATTCCTCTATATTTAAAACAATATTAGAAGTCCTAGAGCTTTTGATGAAAAATATTTTGTGCAGAAGGAAAACCGTATGTACTGAGAGTAACATATTTTTATCACCCGCTGTTATAACGTATCATTGTGCGATGAAGAGAATCTGTTTGGGGAGGGAGAAAATGGATAAGGGTGTATGTGAGAAGAAGATAGAAGAATTTGATGGTTATGTGAATGAGGATTTGAAAGGAACACTGATGGGTCTGTGGAGTAGGGGAAAGGTGAAGAGAAGTGAGGGAGAGGAGAATGAGAAAGACTGAACGGGAAGAGGGTTGAGGATATTAGGGGAGAATGGGTGATGGTGTAGGGGAGGAAGGCTTAGAATAGGTAACAAACGAGAACGTAGAGGTATAGTGGAAAGTAAACGGTACGATGCTTAAGGTATGAAGAGCAGTGTGAAAAGAGAGACAGAAAAGAGGAAACAGAGGATAAAAGGGTTCCATTAGCAATAAGGATAGGAGAGGAGAAAAAGGAAGAGACAGAATGAAAAGGGTGGAGAAGGTGAGAGCAGATAAGTGTAGAGGTTAAGGGCACAGGAAGATAATAAGTCATAAGGGTACCAGAAGAAGAGATAGGGCAGGAAATAGTGATGAATACGTGCGAGGAAGGAGAAGATACGAGGGTTAGAGATATATTAGCAGGATTGAGAGAAGAAATTTGGGAGAGTCGTAAAGTCAAGATAAAAGAAAGGCGATAAAGGAGGGAAGAGCAGAGGGGGAAGAGCAGAGGAAGATTGGTCATAATGGAAAAGTAAGGGAAAAAGAGGTTAGAAATATGAGGGAATAACAGGAGGTAAGAGAAGGTTAAGGTAAAAGAGGTAGAAGAAATAGCAGTATTTGGATGAGATGAGCAGGGAGAAAAAACAGACATAATGAGAGGAGGAGGAGTAATGAGAAGATTTCTGTGACGCGACAAAGAGGCGATCAACCAACATATCTCTTTCAACAGACTTGTGATATTGAAAATTTTTTTTATTATTAGGGATTGAATAATACGTAATGAAATCGCTAATTTTGAATAAAAGTGATCTTCAAGATTGTTGTTCTTATATTGAAACATTTTATTTCTAGAGTACTATGCATAGAAGACTGGTCATTTCCAAAAGATTTTCTGATAGGAGCAGCTTCTTCTGCATATCAGGTGGAAGGAGGATGGAACGCAAGTGGTAACGAATGAAAAATATTTTTTGTCACCTTCAACTACATGAAATTTCATGAGCTGAAGAAGTTACAGGATCTTAAATATTACACAACCGAGGTTTAAATTGCAGTACTATACTCGCACTGGTAAACCCCTAATCATAACTGTTCTGTGTTGGCACACTCTTTTCCAACCACTGAAACAAAACTAAATTACCACTGTTGCGGGACTTGTATCTTATCTGTAGCGTGGATGGCATTGAGAAGGTGTACATTTTTTAGTTTCATTCTTTCGGGATCGTGTAATTTAGGACTGCCACAGGTGTTGGCGAGTATAAGGTCAATACAGAACATTATACTTATCATTAGGGGTTTTTCTGTACATGTTAAAATCGCAGAACAGTAGAAGTTTTTTTGGAAAATGTTTTTTCCTATGCTATAATCAAGCTTATATTGAACAATTGGTGCACATAGTTAATAGAGTTATTTTTTATTTTCCAGGCAAGGGTGAAAATAACTGGGATTGGTTTACCCATAATAAGCCATGGATGATTGCTGACGAAAGTAACGGAGATGTGGCTTGTGATTCTTTCCATAAGTACAAGGAAGATGTTGCAAATCTGCAAGACATTGGCGTAAGTTTATTTATGCTACACCCGAGTATCATGGCACTCGATAAAAGATGCTCTTGTGTCTAATGGATGTTTTCTCGAAAGAAATCTATGATTCACTCAAATATTATGTTAGGAGGATTTCCATTTTTTTAAAAAAAAGAAACAATAATTTTGTATAAAATATTATCCTCTTGCGACAAACTTCACCTAATCTTACAGGCACATAATTCTTTGGGGTAAAATAATATTCACGTGGTTCACAACTAAACCAAAAAGAAAGACGATGCTTTTGTTTTGAGACGATTTTTTCTCTGAGTGCAAAAATGAATGCCTGTTCATTAAGATTGTGCCCTCTGATAAGGAATCAAAAATGTAAGAATTATTTAACTTTTATGCATTCACAGTAGGAACACTATTTTATATTTTAGTTTGACTTCTACCGCTTTTCAATAAGCTGGTCAAGAATTTTCCCCACTGGTTTCGCCAATGAGATAAGTAAAGAGGGTATCCAATATTACCATGATCTTATTGATGAACTTCGGTCGAAAGGACTTGAACCGTTTGTTACAATCTATCACTGGGATCACCCACAGGTTTTGGAACAAATGGGAGGATGGATTAACAACATGATGGTGGATTGGTTTGCTGATTTGTCACGAGTTGTATTCCGAGAATTTGGTCCTAAAGTAAAATACTTTGCGACAATTAATGAACCAGCTTCTTTTTGTTATGGAGGATATGGAGGATCATCTAAAGCGCCTGGTAAATTTCAAATATATACATGTTAAAACAATGTGGGCACCACAGGGTATTTTTTATGCTCACGACTTTTCCTAATCAGAAAAATTTAATGAAATGCAAGTTTGTAAAAAATAGCCAATCAAAACGACCTAAAGTAGCAGAAATAAAAATATAACTGAGACTTAAAACACCAATAATGGTTTCCCCAGAAACAAACCTTTAAATGCTTTGCTTGAAATCTGAAGAAGTATCGATGTTTTCATTATTTGCAGTCATTAATTAAAGATATTAATTTATTTCTATTATTCTCTGAAGCATGGAATTTGCCGCTAAATGCAGAATATCTGTGTATACATAATGTGCTGAAGGCTCACGCCAAGGCTTATCACATCTATGATAAGGAATTTCGCTCAAAACAGGAAGGCATAATTGGAATTGCATTGCCATGTAATCACTATTTCCATGAGACTGCAAATGACAGTATCACAGCTGACATAGCCTTTCAATATGATTGTGGTTGGTTGGCCCACCCAATTTTTTCAAAAGACGGTGATTATCCAAAAGTTATGAGGGAAAGAATTGACGAGAACAGCAGAATTCAAGGGTGGCCTCGATCAAGGTTACCTAAGTTTACACAAAAAGAAGTTGAATATATCAGGTAGGGTTTGCATCACATATAATAAAAACTTGCGAGCTGTATAATTTGTTTATATTATTTTTCATTGTGAAGAGTTACGAAATTTATGCATAACAAATAGTCATTAGTTATGTTGAAAAATATTGAAAAACATAATATAAAAAATACATTTTACTTTTTATAGAGGTACTTCAGATTATTTTGGACTCAATCACTACACGTCATATATAGCCGTACCTGTTCAAAGGGAAATTGGTAAAGCATGGGCCAATGATCGAGGCTTTTACCAAACAGTAGATCCTAAATGGCCTGTATCTACTAGTTCTTGGCTGAGGGTTAGTTGCGAAATCGAGAAATGATGCATTGTTTCCGAAAATGAAATAGAACCTTCAGTTTACTTGTGACAATAGATATATACATGATTATTCTACCACTATATTTACATAGCGTAAAAATTATATTCCTGGAATAATCGATGTCAAAAGTCTTTTCTATAGTTTTTATATATTTAAAAAGCAACCATTAACAACACCTTATATCCAAATGCATCTGTCTAAAGGTAGTTCCTGACGGATTTGGAGGAATTCTCCGGAAATTAACAAAGGAATATGGAAATCCACCAATTTATGTTCTTGAAAACGGGTACTCAGATGAAGGAAACCTAGACGATGTTGATCGAATAAACTATTATTATTCCTACATGAAAGAAATGTTATTAGCTATCAAAGATGGATGTAATGTGAAAAGCTATACAGCTTGGAGTATTATGGATAATTATGAGTGGACAGAAGGCTACAAGTAAGTTTTCTATAAATGCCTCTAAATCATGGTTCGAAGGATCTACACGAAGTAATATTTATGTTAACATTTTGTACATACGTGTGCTACTGAAATATTATCTAACCACTTTGTTTACATGTATATTTATATTTATTCAATAATCTTATTATATATTTTAATGTATCACATTCATGCAATGAATATTACAAAAATATTTCCAGTGCACATTTTGGACTCATGAAAGTCGACTTCAACGATCCAGAGAGAAAGAGAACTTACAAAAACTCCGCTAAATGGTTCAAGGATGTGTTAAAAAGTCGCAGACTAGTTTCTGTAGAAAAATTTGTAAAGAATAATTAACATATTAAAACACACCACTGATATATTTTTCTTCAAAATGTTATTTCGATGGGAATAAAATTTTTCTTCTCTAATCGTCATTTTCTAATTTGGTTCCATTCGCCTGTATTCAATTTAAATAAAAAATGAACAGAAAGGCATTCCTCTCTGCAATTGAAGGATGAAAAAAAATAAGGGAATGCATCAAAACACAGCGTGCGATACTGACTTCATGAATTTTGACAACACATGTCGAATGGTTGGCACGAGGGAAAAAAAGTCGAGAAGACAATTTTCACTTAAAACAAGCTGTAATATAAACTAGAATTCTTCTTTACTATGGAATTCGTGCAACATTGTTCCTTTACAGGAATGGATTCAAGAACGTACCTATGCAGGAATCGATTCATTTTACCCGGATTTTTATTGGTTCCTATGATTAACTAATAATAATCTTGGTCACTGCCTCTGAGCATGCACTAAAATTGCACACAATATCAAAGTATTAAGTACATCAATTTAATTAGATAAATAATTAGTTGACAGAAACAAGCAGACCTCCAATTATTAACTTTTACGGACACTGCAATATTGACTCCATCTATGGCAAACTTTTTTGGTCGGAAATTTTTTTCTGGTACTGACATTTTTTTGGTAAATTGAAAATTGCCTATACTTCAATGTGTTGGAAGCACACAATTTCCGCAGCCCATTATTTGCCTTTGTATGGTGCTGCCGAAACCTACATCTAATAAAAATTTGGAGGATTTATAACCTTTTAGAAATCAGTAAAAAAATTTTCTAACTTGTCATTGGGCCGGTCATGTTCTCGAATCCATACACAATTTCCTAAAGTATAATAATAATTTTAATTATTTTTGGATTCTTATATCACTTTCTGGTTAGTCAAACATTTTTCTTATTTCGATCTTCATCTTATACAATTCTAAGAAAAATTTAATAGTGAATAAGCCCTGTTTTTAATGTTTTAGAAACATTGGAAGTTTCTTAAAAATGTGTAAAATGACAATAATTAAATTGAGTAATATTCAAGATATCCTTGATAATCTTGATCAACCCATTCACCTCTGCACTGTAGGAAATTGCTACTCCTCAGTAGAAGTTATTACCTCTCATTTGCTAATACCTTATATTTGTAAAAATGATAACAAATTTATAGATCTTTTCCAGGTGAACAATCTTTCTCTATCAATCATCTGTCATGCCTTCATTATTTTTTCAAAAATTTCATTATTTCATTTTAATAGTTGTTCTTTCTGATTGAAATGAAAACTAAATATCCTGTTAAAGAAAGATCGATGAAACTTTTGAAGATATGTTTCTGGTAAAGAACTTGCGTCTATTTTCTACATTCTCATTCTGAATGAATAGGTATTGGTTTTATGCGAAAATTGACTTTCACGGATTTAATGAAATCTCCACGTTTTGAGACCCCCCGAGTCAGAAAAAACTATTTTTACTAAGGCGTCTATCTGCCTGTCTGTAATTTGCAATCTGTAGACGACTCAATAACTTTCGAAAGAATGGTCATATTGGGTTGTGCTTTGGCACACTTTTCAAGGCCGGAAAAAGGGTAAGTTCGTTAACCAGCTATTTTTTAACAATGGTTCTGGTTTTATCCATCGGAATATTTTTTTCAAAAATGAAAAATGCAGATTTCTGCTCAAACTATGCAAGGTGCAAAAAATATCAGGCACCAAAATTATCCATTTTGAAAAGATATACACATTTTATCTAGACTATTTTTTTCATAAGATGCATAGTTTTTGTTTAAATCGTGAAAATGTTACCAAAAATGGAAAATTTCCGTTTTTAGCAAAACAATGCGAGATACGAAATAGATAAAAAGTAAAAAAATTGTTAACCTTAAAAGAATATACAAATTTACTGTGGACTATTTTTCGATAAGACGAATAGTTTTCGTTCAATCACGAAAACGCACTTACAAGAATAAAAAAATACCATTTTCCATCCAAACAATGAGAGATAAGAAGAAATATAGAAAAGAAAAATTGTTCACCTTGAAAAGTCCTTCAAGTTTTATCTGAACTACATTTCAATAAGACGTATATTTCTTGTTTCAATCGTGAAAACGCTTTTTAAATGATAAAAAATTCAATTTGTTATCCAAACTATGCGAGATTTGAATATCGGTGGCGAGCATTGCAATGAGAATGTGTTCATCTTCATGAACATAGAGGTTTTCAACAGTTTTGCAATATTTGCAACTCTGTGTACGCCCTAGGCGCGCCAAACTGGCGAGTGAAGCAGCGGGCAGATTTTTTCATTTTTAATATGATTCTTCAAGAATGAAGGGAAAACTACTTGTCCTATCAAAAAATAAATTAAAAAAATTTGTAAATTGTTTTTTGGTGCACAGTTTCCGTTCATTCCAATTTTTCCATACCTTGCATAGATTGACCAAAAATGAAATTCTATTTTTCATTATTTTTTGTGCGACCAAAATTTGAATTTTTGAGGGAAATCAAAAAGACGTCAAGATCATCTTGTAAGGCTTAAAGTGAGAACATTTTTTTGTCTTAACTTTCTCTCATATCTCGCGTTGTTTGGGTAAAAATTGTCATTTTTGTTGATATTTTTGAATTTTGAAAATGCCAGTTTTTTTTATCAGAATCAAAATAGATGGCTAACAAACTTGACCTTTAGTTTCTGAGAATAGAAGAGTGTACCAAAGGCCTAACAAGTAGATTAGTTTTTTCATAAGTTATCGTGCTAACAGACGGACATAAAGACATTTATAAATACATGCAGACATTCAGGGAGTCTCAAAACCTGGGCATTTGATGAG
>WSXT02231238.1:0-16245 GCA_011762715.2 Neuroterus valhalla | reverse complement strand
ATAAACTGAAACATTCCCTCACCAGGGACCGTAAATGCCGTTATTTTCTTGGACTCTTCCTCCGAAGGTATTTCATTGTATGCCTATTTCAAATCGATTTTGGATATATACTTCGCTGACCTTAGCGTATCGAAAATTTCATTCATTATCGGGATTGAAGGTTCAATAATTTCTTCTTCCAACATCCTGTGTACTTCCGCGTTTATCTTTTCTTTGATTTATGGGCTTACATAATAGTATCGCTGTTGAATCGAGCTGTGACTTTGCACGTCTATCATATGTTTTGTTAAACTTGTTGGTTTCAATTCTTTTTTCCTTTCCGGTATTTTATTTCTTAAAGGAATTTCTAACTTTTCCTGCTGGCTGCTCGTTAATTCGATTATACCTTCACATGCTTCTGATGCCAATATTTCCAGTTTCTTTTCTCTGGGTTCCCTTTCAGTAATATTATTCAACCCAATCGCCCTGTTTTTTTGGTTATTCCAACAAATTTTGTTTTTCACTCCTATCATTTCGCTTACCGTTTTATTTTCCCCTTTATCTTTTTGCCTAATTTTCATCTTCTGGTTATAAAAAGTATATGATTTGACTACTATTTGATCTTCTTCTTCCCTACCTAATTCGTCTCCCTTCAGACTAACCTCTGGGTGGAACCCGTTCTTTTTTATGTTGGCCCTTCTTCGATATGAATTCGAGAATCGGATCATTTTTTGTTCTTGGGTATTTTCTGAAGTGGAAAAGTTTTTTCCACAGGAAATCAGGTATTCTGTGTTAGGATTATTTCTAGTAAATTCAGGTCTCGTGTAGGATTCGTTTCTTGAATTCATACTTGTTTTCTTTCCCAAATTCTCTGTTTTCAAATTAACTCCTGCTCCAAACTTTATTTCTTCTCTTTGTATTTTATCGTCCCTCTTATTATCTTTATTCCTCTATATTCCTTTCCCTTCTTGAGTCTGAGTGCCAGCATTTTTTACTAATCCTAACTCCATCTTAGTAAAGGGTTTAGGAAGAGCTGTTGGTTGTGCCTCCATTACATATAGAGTATGAGGTTTCGCCAAAAATCACCACATTCCTGTTTTGAAATTCATTCCAATTCCTATGTTTTTTAGCATGTCATCCCCTATGATTCCTACTGATTTCAATTTTGGGACTAATTTAAATACCATCTTTTTGCCTTCCTGTCCTATTTTTAGAGGAATTTCTGTTTGTCCTAAAATATCTACTTCTTGTCCGTTTGTTACCATTAATTTTTTGTAATTTGGTTAAAAATCTTATGAGTTGATTCTTTTATTTTTCCCAATAACTTTTTACCTACGTACGAATGTGTCGCTCTTGTATCAATCAAAACTCGAAATAATACTCCTTCACATTCCATCAATAGATGATACCTTGTTCCATCCGGATTTTCTTCATCAGAATTTAACTTCTCGGGCGATTCTCTAATCATTGGAGGCACTTTCGCCCTCAGTACCTGCCTGTCGCGTTTTCCTGATAGTCGTAACATTCTCTCTTGAAATGCTCTATTTTGCCGCATTTAAAGCATTTTGAAGACTCTCGGGTTTCTACATCTTTTTTTGGATCTGCCTCGCCCTGTGCACTCGAACGTGAGTCTCCTCTTTTCTGAAGGTTCAGATCCTTTCCTATTATTTCCTTTATTTTGCAAAGTTTGATTCTCGTTACTACTACTCGCGTTGGCTTTTTCTGTTGTTTGTTGTACTTCTGGGGGTAATGCCGTTAATGCTAAGGGTGAATTACTATCATTTTGATATACGTGTGGTGGAGCAAATAAAAAATTTGGCCAATGGTACCATGGGTTTGAAGCAGTTCAGAGTATTTGAAATCGAGGTTTTTACACCTTCTGATCCTTTATGTGTTGCTCTTTTTATTGAAAAAATCGAAAAAAAATTTGGAGCGTTATTATTGCTGATAACCTAGTTTTTGGTTCCCCTCTCTCACACAAGTCGCGTGTATCGGGTCGATTTTGACCGCTCGCCCTGAACAATTTCACTTTTCAAAGTAAGCCCCCTTTGTATCTGCACATTCCTGTACATATAAATATAGTAATAGTTCAACGGTTACGCGAAGTTAAAGTGAATGGAGTTAAATTGATAATTGCGCACGCAGGATTTCAAGGTAGGGATTACCGGGTCCGAGGAACCAAGAATCGGCAGTCGAGAAAACCGAAAATTGAGGTAAATCAGTCGGCGCCAAGCTACAGTTGAGAGACCACGTTTGGCACTTGACGAGTCAATTCAGATAAGGATATTCATGAGCAATGTAATCGGGAAAGACCGTCTTGGTTTAACTTAGCGAGGTCTGGAAATGCTGGGAAATCAAAACAATCGAAGTTAGAATTAAAGGATTTTTATAAACTTTTATGGGCCTCCCTCGTGATTTCCACCGTTCTCATTAGGATGTTGAACTGCTCCTGGAGAGTCTCTCGTTCATCCTTGAGTAACCCATTCTTATGGGAACCCAATGATGCCAGTGTATTAGGCTTTTCACATCTCTGAATGACGGGTGATGAATGGATATAAGAGAATTCAAGAACAAGAACATCGATTGGTGACACTTTACGAAGTTTCCAGAACTTAGATCTCTTTTGCCTGAGTAACCCGCTAATGTGCGGGAACCCATGCGTCAGGTTCAAACTTCTAAGGGGAAGTTCAGGGGACACGGGTGCACCAAGCGATTTCTTGTTTTTTTTTTGTAACTAAAAAAATCGGACCACGAAACCATAATGCCTTATGGAACGTAGCAAATTCCCAGAATAGGCGCGTGGTTTTGTCATCTAGATTTTGAGGTCCATAAAAGGTAGTTTTGTGTATGTCAATAGGAGGAGACATATATCTCATGTCTAGCTCTAAGCTATGAGTAAAATAAATAAAAAAATGGTGGGGAAGTGAAACTATTTTCTATGGCAAACATTGCACACATGGTTAGCTTGCGAAAAACGTCTCACTTGTCATATTTTTGCAAGTTGAATCTCAGCATTTCCTAAAGGGAAGGAGGACTGAGGTAGAATTAATTTGCGTTCAAACTGCGGGCACTAATCTTAAAATGATAATTTGGTTGGCTTGCACAATAATTCTTCGTTCGCTTCTGTGATCCCATCTCTCTGTTCTGTAAAGATAAATAAATGAACATAGCACAATTAGAAGCTTTGCTAGATCGTGGAGTCGGAGAAAATTGTATTTCGAGGGAATTTTTGTTCAAAAATGACTTTAAAATCAAAGGCTTGAGAATTGAGGAAAGTGAGCTAGAATTTAATTTGAATGAGGAACTCATGACAGTTGATAGAGTATCTTTTGAGCTTGTTATTAATAATAGAGTAGTTCATTTCAGGTTTGTTGTCCTTCCAGGATTGAACCGGCGTATATACTCGGTACCGATTTCCTGACGAGGATAAATTAAAATCGATTGATCCTAAAATATATGCTGTATCCCATAGAGGGGAAAGGTCGAAACAGTTTTACTCAAGAAAATAACTTAAAAACGGAGGGGAAAATTAAAGTAATGTCTCTAGAACTCAGGTTTCTCAGGGTCCAAATAGTAGATTTTGATGTGCTGATAGTATAAATATGTTACAGGTTGAATGAAAACTTGTTTCCCCGACCTTTACCGTTCCATCTCCTATTACCACGGTTATTCCGATCTTGATCTCGATAATCTCGACTTCCTTGTTGGCCCTGATAATTTTTATCTAATACCTGATTATGCTGCTTCTTAAATTCGATACTTTCCTGATTTTGTTCCGTATTTTTATCAAAATGATTTTCTTGTTGATTGACATATCCCTTGTATTTCGTATCCGCAATGTTTAATATCTGCCCTCTAATTTTGGAATCTAAAATTCCTTCCTTAAATCTTTTCGCTTCATCAATTAGCGTCTCGAATGTGTCATAACTATCCTGAGGAATGTGCATTTTGTATTCTAATCTCAAGTTTTTGTACGTCATATCCAATTCCGATTCTAACCTCTCTCTGGGGCTTAATTTTGTGAAGTAAAAGACTGACTTATTTTTGAAGTAAAAGACTGGATGTCTTCTCCGTCTTCCTGATTACAAAATTTAATCTTGCCCTTCGTTTGTTCCCTGAATCTTCTGCCTGAAAACAATTTTTTTTAATCCTCTCTGAAATGTTGCAATTTGGTCCAACTATCCTTTCTAACTCTACACCACGCTCTCGCTTCTTCCGATAAAAGTGCTTCCAAATTTTGTAAAACATGTTTATCGTTAAGTTCATATCCTTCCTAAAATTCTTCCGATTCTTCTAAAAATTCTGCAGGGCAATGTAATGTATTATTTCTGATTCTGAAAGGCCAATTAGACATCATCTGAAATGGTTTTTGTATCATACCCAAAGGGAAATTGTGTGTTGTGTGATATCTATCTATAACCCTCGTATTCCCTTTTTTCTGTTTCCCTGCAATCAAATCCCCTGTGTAATAATTCTTCATTTTCCCTACATAAATTATGCAAACCTGTCATTCTGTTTCGTGTCAGTGTCTCTATATTTTGCCTCGTATAAATGTAATTGTCTGTATGTGTCTCCCTGTCGCTATATTCTGGATAACTTCTATCATATGTTTTTTCGTATTTTCTTTTCAACTTTTCTAGCAGTTCTCTTTCTTGACGTTCTATTTGTAATCTATCCGTTCTACTATTATAAATCTGTATATTATTTATACCTACTATCATGTCCTTTGTTCGTTTGAACCCGTCTTCTACAACTTCGAAATCGTTATATGAATCTATTTCTTCTCTAATCATCTAGTGCTCCCTAACATTAGAATTTTTTAATCTTGTCCCTAACGTCAATTCTGTATAGTCACGTTTTTTAACCATCCCTGTACTTTCCCGGATATATCTGCTTTGAACTTCTCTTTCCCTATCTATTTCCGGTTCTTTCCAAAGTGTACTGTATTTTGTGATCTACGGCTCTGAGAATTTTGAACTTTTCTAGTCTTATCTCTTCCTGAATTAATTGTTCTTTTATTCTCAAATGAACTATGAGCCCTCGGGTTTGGATTTCGAATTCAATTTTCCCTTAACCTGTCTGTTTCTTGCCGTAATTTCCGATAACCTTTCCTTATTTTATTCGCATCTGTTTCAAAATACATTAATTCGTCTACTCCTCTTAAGAACTGTTCATTATTATCCAAAAAAGAGTCAATTTCGAATGTTTCCTCATTTATTTTTTGTCCTGCCTCAATATTTATTTCAACTCTTGATCTATTATGGGAATGATTTTGGTTTTCTCTGCTAAATTCAGTGTTTACTGCAGTCGCTAAATCATCCGATCGTTGTTTTTCATTCACACCCAAATCTATTGTATTATAAAATGGGATTCTATCACTATTCGAATCAAATGGTGTGTTTGGGGGAAGATGATTCGACTGTGGAAATGTTTACTCAAATCTAGCCTGATTTATCCTTTCTGAGGTGTCATTTGCTAATTTTCTTATTCTACCTCTCCCGATCATCTTATGTATTTCTGTATTATTCATCCTATCAATTTCTTCTCTGGTACTTGGTTCTTTCCTGGACCAGTTACCTCTACCTCTTCCTATTGCACATTTCTTCTTTGGGGTTGCACCTAATGTACTGGGGTTGTAGTCTGTTACCTGTTGTTGTCTGTTCATATTTACCAGATCCAAAATCTTTTATTACTACTAATCATGGACTGTATCCTGTTTTTTTTAAATGAACCGCGAGGGACTAATGGTTCGTGAGATACCGCTCGGGCTTGCGCGAGTCGGGGTCCAGCGTGTAGCGGTGTTGCGCTGTACTTCCACTCTATCGAAATCTTCCGAACTACGACGATTGCCTCGGCCCTGACTCTTTTCTCGCTCTTACTATCCTCTCTTTCTAACTTGAATGATTTATTTCCCATATAATTATTTGAAATTTTGGTATCTTCCAAACTCGCTACCGTGCTCGTCTAATTATACTTGTTTTCGCCGATTTTCACAACTTCTCAGCGATAAAAACTTTGACTTTATTTTCACTTCCTCTTTTACTTTCGAATCGATTTTTTCTATAGTTCCGCGTACTTTTCGCTTAAATATTCGTGATTCCTCCTATAATTTCGCGTATTTCTCACCTAAGTATCTCTCGTTACTCAAAAAAATTGTTTTTTTTTCACGATTTTTCTACATAACCACGCACTTTCATAATATCACATTGTTATCCATACATATAAAAATACATAAATATAACAAGAACCAGCAATAATTCATATTTATCAAATTTTCACATATTAATAATTTATTAATTATATCCTGTCATAATCAATAACTTATCGACTTCCTTCTCTCAGCTTTGGAACGAATTTTGTGCTTCGCACCTGCCAACTACCATTTTGGGAATTTCGAAACTTGGGATAACGTGTGGGTTTTTTAGTCGCTCGGGCGCCAGATATAGCTGGATAGCTATTATCAGGGAAGGGATAAGGATTTGAGGAAGCTGAAAGCAGGCGGAGTCAGTGAGAATGCCAATGTTAGATGCTGAAATAACTTTATTGGTGTTCCTACCGTTACTAAGAATCGGGACAAAACACGTCGAAGGGCGTATCCGGGTACAGCGTGGCGAAGTTTCTCGGGCTTGCTGAATCATGGACCTCTCGGAGATTGGAAAATCGCTAGTAGAGATTCCTTCTGGGCACTCACGAGAGACACTCTGATAAGGGAAACGGGTAATAACCGGTATTAGGTAGCGCGTATGACCCGCCCTGTCAGTAAACGCGAAATTGAGTAAACTGGAGTCCCCTCGTCACAGGGTCGAAAATTCTATTAGAGAATTTTTATGTTGACGATGTTCTCTTTGGAACAGATGACCTTGTGTCAGCTATAATTGCAAAGAGTCAATTAGTTGACATCCTACATCGCGGAGGATCACAGTTGGATAAGTGGTCAAGTAGTATTTCTTCACTGCTTGATGATCCATGTAACGATCATAAGGATCTTGAATTTCCTGATGATTCAGAAAATAGTTCAATCCGTGTTTTGGAACTCTCTTGGGATACCAAACTTGATCAACTTCAAATACGTACTAACGTTAAGACTCAAGATGTTTACACTAAACGTACAGTTTCATCCACCATCACTCGAATGTTTGATCCTGTTGGCAACTTGACTCCTATAAGTGTTAAGGCAAAAAACCCTATGCAAAGGTTATGGTCGCCTTAATTACATATGGATGATTTACTGACAGACGATTTGCATAAGGAATGGAAAGCGTACTGCACCGAGTTAAAACAATTGGAAATTGTATCGATTCCGCGCTGGATAAGTAGTTGCTCTGATTTCGAGGATGCAGAGGTACATGGTTTCGCTGATCCATCAACACAAGCTTACGTTGCTTCTATTTATCTGCGTATTACCTCAAATCATGAAGTTAAGACGACTCTCGCATACGCCAAATCCAGAATTTCTACTCTGAACCAACTAAGTATTGCTCGTTTATAATTATGTGCAGCATTATTTTTTTTATTTTATTTTATTTTTTTATAGAGGTATGGGTAAATGCATTTACGCACGTAATGTGGGACTCAACCTAAAAAACGGCAATACTCAATAAACCCGGATCCTCTCTCTTCTCGGCACTTCGTATCGGAACCGCGTTAGCATAACTTCAATACGTGTGCTGTCATCTCATTTGTAGCCTATTCAAATATTTGTCTGCCTTCTTCCTTGTTTTGAACAATGTGTCTTATAACTCTATATGCTTGCAACCAGCCTTTCTTGGATTCAAGCAGACTGTCCATCATGTTTCTGTCTGTGAAAGGTTTTCCTGTGTCTCTTCGAAACTCGTCTCTTATTTCTTGCCATTCTGCGCATGAAAACAGCGTGTGATAAACATCGTCAAGCTCGCCGCAATATAGGCATTTGTCAGTAATAGACCTTTTGCGGTCACAAAGGTACTTTCTGAAGCATCCATGACCTTAAAGAGCCTGTGTCAGAAAGTAGTCCATTTCACCGTAGGGTCTTTTAAGCCACTTCTGAATGTGTTGGGATTAACTTCCATGTCCATCGTCCAGTTTTGGCTGAATCACATGTTTCCTGCCATCTTTCCATCAGGTTTGCTCTGGCCTCGTCTCTCTGTCGCCCCCCGTATATTTCCTGTTGCTCTTTTGACAACAGTTCAATTGGAGGTATGCCGGCTAGGACTCCCACCGATTCAGTTGATACTGTACGGTATCCACTACAAACTCTGATACCAATGATCTTTTGGACCCTGGATAATTTCCTTCTTCGTTCTTTTTTCTCCATTGCTTTTCCTCAGATTGGAGCTGCGTAGATGATTTGCGAGTGTACAACGCTCGTCAGTACACGTCTTTTGGACGCTCTTGGTCCCCCTATATTTGGCATGAAACCAGCAAGGGCTGTCATCGTCTCTTCCGCTTTTTGGACAGTTTTGTCGAGATGTTCATGGAAGTTTAGCTTCTTGTCAAGCCAAACTCCCAGCTGCTTCAGGACCTTCTCAGGGTAAATAGGAATGCCCTGTACATTGAACTCAATGTGTTCCACTTCCTTTTGGTGGTGAGCAAGACTGCTTCTGTTTTTTCAGGAGCCAGTTGAAGTTTCATTTTCTTCATCCACTGAACGACCTTGATTATAGCAAGGTTCGCTCGGTTCATCAGTGTTTGGCCACTTTCTGATTCGACAGTCATAGCAATGTCGTCTGCAAAGCCAACTAATTGCATCCCTTCCGTAAGCTCCAGTTTCAGCAGACCATCATACTGGACGTTCCACAAGGTCGGTCCAAGAACTGATCCTTGCGGAACTCTGCTGTTGATCTGTTTGGTCTTAGATGTTCCTTCTGCTTCCATCCGTATCTCCCGTTCTGAGAGGTAAGATGCTATGACTGCACTACATCTCGAATCCGCTCCGACTCATCTATGATTAGATTCTACAATTGTTCTTGCTTGGCTTGAAAAGCCAGAAGCAAAATGGCCCACCTTCGTGGCAAATCGAGTTTCTGATATCGTCACTCGACTTCCAATTGCATCATGGCATCATATACCTACAGCTGACAATCCTGCAGATTGCGCATTACGTGGAATTTCGACGGCTGAAATAACACTACTATTACTTTGGTGGAATGGTCCACATTGGCTGTCTCAATCACCCAATAATTGGCCCGGTGATGTTGTATTATCTGAAGAATATAAGACTCATTTAGAGTTGAATGAAGCAAAATATGCTCATTTGATTACCATAGACCGCACAGTATCAGAAAAATCGGAATCGGATATAAAACGAGTGTTATCTATTGAATTTTCTAGTTGGCCAAAATTATTAAGAGTCACTGTTTTTTGTTTAAACTTTATAAAAATTCAAATCTATCGAATTTTTCATAGATCTGAATCCAAACTGTCTCCAATATTACAGGGAAAAGTACAAGTTATAGTTGAGCATGACTCCGACCTAATTGATGAAGCCTGCATTCTCTGGTACAAAGTTATTCAAAGTGATGTACTCTCGAAAGAATTATCGATGTTCAAAAAGTAGAAACTATGTCCGAAATCACGTGTGATCAAGCAAATGAATCCATTTATGGATTCCGATGGCTTGATTCGATTAGGGGGTCGTCTTGAATATCCGCCTTTAGCTTACACTGAAAAGCATCCAATTATTTTGTTGGATCAGACGCTTAGTAAGCTCATTGTGCGTCACGCTCAATTACGAACACTTCATGATGGCATCCAATTGACCGCACGGGTTCTGAAACAATCGCTTCGGCTAGTCCGTTCACGTTCTTTGATGAATCAATGTATGAAAAGTTGCATTGAATGCACACGCCAACGCGCCTGTACAGCTGTCCAAATCATAAGTTCGCTCCCATCAGCCCGTGTTACTCCATCGATTTCATTCACACATACAGGAGTTGATTATGCCGGTCCTTACAACCACAAGTTGTCAAAAATTTGCAACGCCTAAATTGACAAAGCATATGTATGCATTTTCGTTTGTCTGGCTACCAGAGCCATCCATATAGAGGTTGTATCTGATTATAAATCTGAAGGGTTCATAGCAGCAATTCGGCGATTTGGTAGTCGTCGAGGATATCCTAAAGTTATCTATAGCGATAACGCAAAAAATTTTGTTGGTACTAATAGGTAATGACAAAGAGCATTTACACAAGTTGTGACTGATCCTCAACTACATGCCGAGCTTGCTGTTGATGGTTCAAGGTGGAAGTTTATTCCTCCGACTTCACCACATTTTGGTGGTTTATGGGAAGCCGGGGTGAAAAGTATCAAACATCATCTCAGAAGCGTTATCTAGAACCACATTTTGACCTTTGAAGAGTTGACTACGCTCACATGTCAATTCGAAGCATGTTTAAACCCACGTGTCTCACGAGACAGATCGATGCGCATCTTTGACACCAGGACACTTCTTAAATAGTGGAGCACCACTGTCATTACCTGAGCCGTCCATACTGGACCACAATGAACAACATCCTAAGCGTTGGAAGCTAATTCAGCAGAGGCTTGAGCAATTCTGGCGTCTTTGGCGGCATGATTATCTGAACACGTTACAACAACGTAACAAATTGATGCATAAAACACCTAACTTGAAACCCGGTCAGCTAGTCTTGATGAAGAATAAAGATTTAACACTTGGCAAGTAGGAACTAGGATTGATCGAAAAAAGCTTCCCTGGTGATGATGATAACATTCGCAGCATTGCTGTAAAAACAGCTAGAAGCAAATATAATTGCGGGATCACTGAAATCTGCCCACTGCCAGTCATGACGTCTACAAATTAGATTGTTACTCATAAGGTTATGTACACCATTTCTATATCTCAAATTGTAATTTGGCTATGTAAATTGATGCAATGACTCGATGTTATTATGGTCAGGATTGAATGCATATGCATTGGTTTTGAATTAAATTCGCATAAGGGCCGAGAAGGGGGAAAATGCTTATGCGCCTAGCATAAATGCTCAAATTTTAATCCTCTTATTCTATATGCATATTTACTACACTAGGCTGGTTTGTTCATGAAGTTGATTGGATTGTGGTAACATTACCTCCCTCTTCAAGCTACCGATTTCCATCGTCCTGTTTAGTAGCATTCGTACTGAGTCTCTCAGCGAAACACGTCAATATTGTTAAGACTCTGTGAACTTTACGTGGTATTCATATTCTTGACCATGAGGTCCGTGTTCACCTGAATATTCATAAGCATTTAAAATATCAGTGTGCATGATGAATAAAATAATCCATTTATATTCATATTTTTGAGTGTCAGTGCCATTTTTTTTTTTTTTTTTTTGAGATAAACCTTCACGGCTATACGAGCTATCTTTCTAAATACAGTCCACTTAGAATAGGAACTCCAGAATTTGAACTTCTAATCATTATGGTTGTGTGCAAGTGAATCGCTCCTGAACAGTTGAGATTTATAGTTACTTGGGAGAACTTTGCTACGTTTGGGATGTTTTTATTGTGCTCTCTAGTGCTTTTCAGATTAATACTTCCTCCAAATATTGTCTTTTTATCTATTTTATCTGAAGCGTTTAGATGTGGTTCTTAGGACCAACCTGAACATCAAATGTTTTGCTTTCTTGCCAATAGTGATTGGGATTACTACCTGTTCAATCAAATCGACAGTTTCTCCGTTCGCGACTATCAGCTTTTCTAAATGGGTTAAAAAATTGTGAAATGGGAGCTCTGAATTTCATATCTATCATCATATATATCATCTAAAATTAGAAGAAGGTTGTTTTCAACCTTGAACCATTTGATTAAACATTGCTAATGAATTGATTGAAAATATGACTGGAAACCAAGTGGAAATCTAGTTCCGAAGTTCGGTCTACAATTTTGTTTATATTCATTTGGAAAAGGTAGGAATGGGAATCCAAATGGAGAGAATGGAAATCGAGGGATATTTGGTTAAAACTGGAAACGATCTACAGCTCACAGGAATTAGCGAATGTAAAAGGTTGTGAAACTTTGAGGAATATTTGGTCAAAACTGGAAACGATCTACAAATCAAGGGCATCGGCTTGAAAAGTCTCTCCGTCGAAACACTTAACGTCACATAAGATGAATGCAACTGGTGATATTTCCGAGAGAATGAGTTCATTATTTGGAATTATCGAGATCTTCGATTCGGAAACTGAGCAGCAACCTTGAGCTCGTTCTTCGTCCACGGAACCACCCCAAACGAATAGAGTAGAAGTGGGATAGCCAAGCATGTTAGTCGCAGATATCTTGTTCAACGACGACAGGTTTGACGACAAAATTCGTCCGAGCAGGTGTTTGTACATATCTGCTTTGGAGAACCTCTTTTGCTGATTATATATAATCTTTTACTGATTTATATCACGTACAAAAAGGAAAATAAGCATAAATTTCACTCAAGTTGAAACTATGTACATCCTTGTGTCTTCCTATAGAAAAAGGCTCTGATATGAATCTTGCTTCTCACAAGCCACATCATCAAATACAATAATTGAATTTGTTTCTGCTTCAGTTGGCATCCTACCCTCTTCAAGTAGAGCCAATATAGCGTTTGTATTTCCACAGCTAGAAGGCCCGGAAAATATTGCTCGTACACTGTAAGGTAGCGAATTTCTGATGAAGCAGGCAAGACGTGGAAGGAGCTTGGTTAAAAGAATTATCAACAATTTGCTGGTCGAGTTGCACTTGCCAAAATACCAGTACCGCGGACAAGGAACTGAACTCGCAAAATGATTAGCTCGTGGCGATCCAGGAATCAATCCGTTGGATGTAGCATGCAAAGAGCACGATGTCGCCTACTCACAGAACAGAGGAAATTTGGAAGCTTGAAACGCTGCTGATAGACTACTAGCTGAAGGAGCTTGGAGACTTTTCTTTGCGCATGATGCAGGCATAGGTAAAAAGGCAGCTGCTTGAGGAATAACAAACGCAATGAAGATGGAATCAAAGTTTGGGATAACTCTCGAGAAAGAGGAGCCGGAAGCATAAAGAAAAATTGTTGCTGCAGCTGGACGTCAACGGTTGAAAGTAATTATGCCCAAAATGCCTTAAGGTTTTTGCGGAACTCAGTGCTGCCAGGGCAATAGCTGGTGGAACTGCCGTAAAAGTTGAGGCTGTGAATGATGCAAATTGGGAAAAACAACATCTTGACTGAGGTGCAAGTCAAAAAAACTCAAAGCGAAGCTGCCTCATCTAGCATTACTTGGAGCATAGATGTACTTAAATTGGCGAAATGTTCGAAAATTCCAAATTTCCGATTTGTGTTTATGCAAGATGAATTACCGGAGGTTGTACTTCGTAAATATGAAAGTACTGTATTAACATTGATTATAAAAGAAGACGAGGGACACAATGGTGTGCTCATAAAAAGGTGGACAAGAAAATAATTTATTCCGGAAGATTCGGTGGTCGTCGACCACCCTCTGATCTTTTTACTTGTTTCGGTGTTTATATCATAAAATATAATCAAGAGGAGAGGTTTTGGTTTTAATAAACCAGCAGTTTACGTAAAAAGTCTAGGTCAAAGACTAAGAGAAGAAAAGAGAATCAAGAGATTCAAAATTTCTTCGCATCTGAATCCGTGAACAAATATTATTCAGCTTTTGATTGTTTGTAATGGAAGGGGAAATTTTTAATATCTGAACTTCAATCTTCTCTAATGAGTAAATTGCGCACTATGAAATGCATGCACATCAGCCATATGCCTCTTCGGCAACCTATAATAACAGTGATGAAATTCGAGAGCTGTTCAAAATCAGGACTACTGTCTCCTGCCAAGAAAAAGTTTTATTTACGTACATAGAAGAATTGTAAAAACTGACGGAACCTCGATGAAGAACACAGCTTTAGTTTCTAATGCCATCGGTCATTTGTTCGAGGAAGCGAGATATAAAATCAATGCGAAAGAGTTCGACAGTAACAAATGTATATCTAAATCCTGGACAGTCTCGTTATCTGTAGAATACTGGTTGGCTTAGAATAAATAGTAATGATCAATCACTTACCATCGCTATTGGTTATTTTGATGTATCTATACCTCTTTGCATGATATTTGGTTTTGCTGAAGACTATAAGAAAATTCTTGTCAATGTTAAACATGAACTTATGTCAACAAGATCACAGAGTGATACAAATGCTATCTTTCAAGCAGCCCCTACTGAGACACACAAAAGTTGAATAAATAAAATAGAGTAGTTACTGCCTAGCGTTGGACTGTCCGATTCACAAAAATTTCGGTTGCTGAAATATGTTGAGAAAGTCCCGTCAATTCCAGTAAGTTTTTCAAATTGTGAATTTTATGAATATACTCTACTTCTAGCAATTACGAACCATATTTGTACAGTAAAAATCTCAACACAGTTGGAAAACCGGAGACTTGTAATACTAGCCTTTCAAAGAGACAAAAGAAAAAACAATACTGGAAGAAATTCTAGCAAGTTCGATGATGTCAATATTACAATTGCTAAACTACTTTCAAATAATCAGCATTATCCTCATAGTAACTCAAATCTTGATAATAATGGAAATCAGTATGCTTTATGACTGATGTCATATTGTGACAAAGTCAAAACACGACAGAACCATGTAAATATATGCATATGTAGTAATCAAGGTAGAAGCAACCACAACTTCGACGCAGTTGTTTAAACATGTCTTCACAAGGGAAGAATTTTTGAAAACAAAAAAATATTGCACAGCAAATTTCTAGAGCTAGTAAAGCGATTCATGGAAAACATAGGTTAATGAACTTGGGCAGGAGAACAATTAAGCTGGCACAAAATATAATCTTCAAACCCATTTTTAATCCACTGGAGAACATGGTTGGTGGTCTCAAGGATAAAAAAAGTTTGACCAATCAAAAAAGAAGCAAAGGGTAAAGTCGGAGGGAATATTGGAGAAAGAATTGATTAGGATGATGATCATTCGTCATATAAATCAATTATTGATGAAGGAGATGAGATGAAAGATCCATTTAACTGAGAGTTGTGAACTCATAGTCGAGCAGGAAATAAGCAAGAAACGTCTTCTACTTCATGGGATAATACCAGCAAGTATCTAATATTTTAAGGTGAAAGAAATAGAGGCCTTGACAATGTATACGGAGCAAGGAAATTGAAGAAACATAGATTGATGATTGGAGATTCTCCGATAAGTTTCAGCCAAAACTATATTCATGTGCGTAATTTGAACGTTCCAAAAGTTATTGGTTGGCTTGAACTTTCATTCAAACAAGTACTCAAAGAGTTATCAGTAAGTTCCGGTGACCTTCAAAATTAAATTATTATTACAACAAACATGTATGCGAAACATTATAGTTCGGATAGTGAAGTCCATAGAAGTGAATACTTTAAATATGAAAACTTTATACAAGAATGAATCCCTAGACCCCCATAAAAAATACGGGTGGACAGAGTAAGAATTCAGATTCATCAGGTAACGGTATTATGCCGCACCACGTGATTTCTAGAGATGAAAATCAATCAGATAACGTTGACTGGGATACTCCAAATGAATTGATAGATCGATAACGCTCATTGATAGCATCTCAAGTAGCAGGGAATCCAAGTTTTACGAACAAAATTATTTCAATCATTGAAGAACTTTGATAAACCTAAATTATATGATTATGATGTTTTGTCAAGATTTTCATCACTTGCATGATCAGTATCGATGTATTCGGACGTCCTCTTAAGCGACCAGAGAGTACAAGTCGTGGTCCTCTTGATGGAAATTATGATATGGACAACGAAATTTTGAGTAATGTAACTGAAGCTCAAGAGCAGAATCAAACGTACAACTACTACGCTACGATGGCGAGTGTACACACTTTTTCGATCGTCTGTGGTTGCACATGCATGAGATCGTACATTTCGACGTGCACAGGATCACGCAGTTCATCCTTACATGATTGAGTGGGCTGCGCATCCCTTACATGATTTCCTTTCTTTCAGTGCCTGGAAATAGAATACATTTTCTCGAGAATTAGAACTCGAGCAACTTTATAATATTTTATTCTTTTTGAATTGTAGCCTTCTGTATCAAAGAGTTAACCAGGAAGCTAACTTACTCGAGAACCCGCAATGCCACGTTAGCATCCCGATAACGCGTTCTCAGGTGACGAGCGAGTCCAGAGACCTTGTTATTCTTTCAGAGTTGAATTATTGTGGCTTGAAATAATATTTCGGCTTTTCCTCAAATAGTACTTTGAGCTTCCAAAAATAATGGGAACTCTTGTTTTTAGCTTTGCTGCTCAGGAATAAA
>WSXT02231227.1:0-16245 GCA_011762715.2 Neuroterus valhalla | reverse complement strand
CCTCCCTCTCTCTCTCCCTCTCTCTCTCCCCCCCCCCCCCCCCCCCTTTCTCCTCCCTCACCTTCGAAAAAAACACCCAAGTCACTCACGAAACCATCGCTTTCGCTCTAATCAGCGCTCACCACCTTTTCTTACGTGCTTGTCTCGTCTATTCACCAGTCTACCATCCACAACCTCCAACCCCTTCAGTCAACCCGGACTCTTTATTTCCGACACCCTAACCTCAAACCCACGCTGATAATTATTCCAAATTTTTAATCCTTCCATGCAATTCACAAAAAATAATTAGGAATAATTTATGTACTGGAAAACAATGGAAAAAATGACCATAATCGATCGTGCTCTGGCACCCACTTTGAAGGACCAAAAATAGAATTTGATTACGTTAACCAGCTATTTTCAGCCAAAAATAAAAGAGAAGCATTTCGAATTTTTTTGTTCAAAGATTCAAAAATTGTAAGTACGGTTTCTTCCAGGAGGTAAAAAGTGAAATAAATATTTTCATGATTTTTTCTATAAAAACAAAATTGTCGGAGTTGTGGCATTTTCGAATTTCAAAAATATAAATGCAAACGATAATTTTTAGACAAATAATGCAAGATTGTAAAGGAAGTCAATATCTTGAGAGTCCTACAAGATTGTGGATACAGCTTTTTGAATTTCCTAAAAAAATAAAAAATTCCAGTTTTAATCGCACGAAAAATAATGAAAAATATTGTGTGAACTGGATCCTCCAAAAAAACTTTCCAAAAGGAAATTTCGGGCGGTGAGAGAAATTTCGTAATAATGTATTCGAAAAAAGACCCAGATCCCTTGCGTACACTCAGTTGAGAATTATCTTGAAAGGTATGTCGGAAGATATTGATATATTCATAAATCATAAAAAGGAGACAAGATTAAATAAATAATGTTTCAATTATTTTTCTTCATGAACTGGATTGAATTGAATGCCGTCGATCTTTGACGCTGAAAATGATTCGCATACTTTGTTAAAAAGAATACAACTTTTATCTTTCTTCTCTAGTTACAATTGACACAGGCATATCAAGTCTCTCATCTATCCGGTTTCCATAACTTTGATCAATTTTTAAATCTTTCACATTCTTATGATCAATACTTATTTTTTAAATTTGGAAGCTCCACCTCTTTCCTATAATTTTATCTTTCCTTACCTTACTTTTATTGATAAATTATCGTTAAATTGGTAACTTTCATGAAAACCGGGCAGATGAGAGACTTGATATGCCTGTGTCAATTGTAACTAGACAAAAAAGATAAAAGTTGCATTCTTCCTAACATAGTATGCGAAGAATTTTTAACGTCAAAACTCAACGGCATTAAATTCAATTCGGTCCATGAAGAAAATAGTCCAAATATTATTTATTCAATGTTGTCTCTTTTTTATGATTTATGAAAACATTAATATCTTCCGACATACCTTCGAGGATAATTCTCAACTGAGTGTACGCAATGGATCTGCTATTTTTTTCGGATACATTATTACGAAATTTCTCTCATCTTCCAAAATTTCCTCTTTGAAAGTGTTTTTTGGGGATAAAGTACACGGAAAAAAATTTGGTACACTAGACGTACCTATAGGTTTATTGATTTTGAATCTTCCTAATTTTTAACCTAGATGCGACATGAAAGTATTTTTCTCAATCCAGGCTATTTATCGTCTCCCAAAATTTACCAAGAAATAAACAAAATGTTTAAAATTGAAAAATGCCAGATGATTTTTCTAGAAACATCATTGTGGAGTTTGTTTAAAATACCACTTATCTTCTCTCAAATATTTGTATTGCATTGGTACTTGTATAGGGAAGGCATCGTGTGAGGTTCATGTGGGCCAAAACAATGATGTGGGTATAGGAATAATTTTTTTCAAAAATGTTACCTTCTGTCTTTTCCCTCGTGTGTAAAAACCGATTTGACATAATGCTCAGAAGAAGCTTAGCTCTCGATCGAGAAATCTACCACAAATATCTCTCAGGGTAAAAACGTGTAATGTGGTCCTACGGAAAATGCGGTGTGGAAGGTAATGCGGCGCAGTAACTTTTACAAAAACCTCCCTTTTGTAAAAGAGTTAGGTGAATAGTATTTATTAAATCAATGTCGAGTAGTAGAAAGAATATATAGAAAGTAAATTATCTGATTTCGAAGGTAATAACTTTGTTTCGGGCGTTTCTTACAGTCAAATGCTGAATACGGTTTGCTTATAATTTTAAATCGTAGTTGAATCTCAAACGTTACCTATAATTCTACCAAATAGAACTCCAAATATATACAAATATCTGATTCTACTAAAATTGTTCCTTCGATCATCGAAAAGAATTTTGAGATTTCAAGAAGATCAAATTAATAGTGCGTTGCATTGCTCGACATGTGATGTAAGTTGAAGCCCGTGGCCTCTCTAAGGATACCTAATACTCGTAATTGGATATTTTAGGCAATATCGGTTCGGTTTTCCCTATAAGAAAAGCGAAGCCTAGATATTTATCTCCGATCCAAATATGTTACTTTTGCATTAGAGGTAATATTCTTACCACTATCGAGTAATAAATGTTATGCGCGCTACACTGCGCTGTATGAGACGCACTAAAACTCGTAATTATTACTTTGTTTGCAGAAACCGTTTGCGTATCGTGAATATGATATCGTAGCATGATAAATGGATTCTACATTAGAGTTTTTTTGTAAAAATTCTTGGAGAATCTTGCTATAAGATAATAACATACTATCAATAATTTAGTGAACAAACTCGATACACAAACAAGATGCAAAGGGTTTACAAACTCAATGAACTTTTAATTTATGCATAGGCATCTGGAATCAATTGAGTTCTGGTAATAACACTGAACTAACATAAGAATGGTGAGCCTCCAGGCTGTGAGGCTAATCAGGAACACGTAGGAGGTACATAGTGCGTGTGAGGTTACTCAACAAAATAAATACCTGACGAAGTCTCATCCGAACACCATTTCGTTGATCAGATAAGGAAATCTGAGAACTGCGCCCTAATCCATGTCAAAGAGTCAGGAAACCTCAGCAACGAGATCTTCGACCTGAGCCGTCTAAGGAATCGCCTAGTTTATCCCCTCTTCCGGACTACCGGTAACAATGGTGCAAGTGAAGGCCAGGTTGATGTCAAGTGGGCATAACTTGACAATTGGCCTAACGATAGTTGAGGACGCTGTCTTGACAGTAACTACTCGAACGATGTTATCGGGCCACGGATGTACTGTTATAACTCGACCCAGTGGCCACTTTCCCGGGGGTATCTCTCTTCGATCACGAACACCATGGTGCCCTCTTTAATGGAAGATTCCATTCGATTTCACTTGTACACTGCTTGAAAGCGCTGCAGATATTCCTTCGACCATTTCGACCAGTAGCTTTGCGTCATCTGGCAAAGTTGCTGCCACTGTGATAAACGGTTGATGTTGATTTTTTCCAAATCGGGTTCTGGGACGAGAGTCAAAGGTTGCCCAATGAGAAAATGTCCTGGAGTCAAGACACTCAGGTCATCCGGATCTTAAGTCAGAGGACAAAGAGGTCTTGAATTTAAGATCGCTTCTATTTGTGCCAGTACTGTTGATAGGTGTTCATAGGTTAAAGTCTTCTCTGCAATTACCCGCTTGATGTGGTACTTCATGGATTTCACGACAGCTTCAAGTTTCCCTCCAAAATGTGGTGCTGCTGGTGGGTTGAATTCCCACTTCTTCCCATCAGTAGCAATCAAGGATGCAAGATGCTTTAGTTCTTCAAAGTCTTGTGAAAAAATATTCTTCAACTCTTTATCCGCACCGTTGAAGTTTGTGCCACAGTCGCTATTTAGGTATGCACAGATTCTCCGCCTTGAAGTGAACCTTTTGTATGCGGCAAGAAATGCATCAGCAGTGTAGTCCGTGACGGTTTCTGGATAAATTGCAGTCGTTTAGTAGCAGATGAATACGGCAATCCAGGACTTGTAGGTTCGAGCAGCTTGACCTTTCCAGGTCCTGAGGATGAAAGGTCCAGCGTAATCAATTCCAGAGTGTAGAAAGGCTCGGGATGGAGTGACTCTAGAAGCTGGAAGCTGGCCCTTCACCTGTTTAGCTTGAGAGCGTCGATATCTGGTGCAGATAATGCGTTTGAGGATAAATGATCGAACTGGTGCTCTACCTCCAAGAATCCAAAATTTATTGCGGAGGTAGTTGAGAGTGTCTTGTGTGGATCCATGAAGAGTTTCTGTGTGAGCCTCCTGGATAATTAGAGTTGTCAACGGAGAATTTTTTAGAAGAATGTATGGTTGCTTGGTAATGCAATCTAAGGATGCGTTGCGTAGCCGTCCACGCACGCGTAATAAACCTTGAGAATCAATAAATGAGAGAAGCCGAATTAGGGCATTCGATTTTGGAAGCTCTTGTTGGTTCTGGAGAAGTCTTAGTTCATTGCTGAAGTATTCGTGCTGAACAGTCTTCGTCCAGTAAGTTTCTGCTTCAATCACTTCAGTGGGTGTGATTGGATCTCTTAAGGTGACTGAAGATGTCTTGCGACAGAGTTTTGTTATTCGTTGGCATCTTGCAGTTATTCGACGCAGACGATCTAGACATGAGTATCGCAATAATAAATCCCAAGTTTTATTCGACACCGTAGTTACAAAAGACACTGTCGTAGTTTTGCCTCGTTGTTCGATGTCTTGTTATGTGTCTAGTGAGTGATGCTTCAATTGAGGCCATGTTGAAGCGTCCTCAGAGAGCCAAGTTGAACCTTCCCACCAGATGCGATGATTTCTGAGCTCACTTGCTGTTAATGCTCTAGTTGCACAATCTGCCAGATTGCATGTGCCTGAAAGGTGCTTCCATTGAGCAACAGGAAGGGTTTTCTGGACCAGAAAAACTCTATTGTGAATAGAATCCCTCTATCGAGATGGGTGACTATTAAGCCACGTATGAACAATTGCGGATTCCGTCCATAGATCGCATGGGATCTCTTGCAAATTCAAGATTCGACGACAATGTGCCACAAGTTTGGTGAGTATTACTGCAGCTGTCAATTCCAACCTGGGGATAGTGATGCGTTTTAATGCAGCGACCTTGGTTTTGGAACACAGCATCAAGATATTCGATTCGTTTTCAAGAGAGGTAGTTTTAATGTAGATTGAAGCCGCCATCGCGAGCTGCGACGCGTCACAAAATCCATGCAATTCAATCGAAGTGTTTGCTGTAATTTTGATCCATCGCGGAATTTGCAAGTTTTCGACGTCTTCGAGCATCTGAAAGAGATATTGCTAAGTGAGCAGTTGGGACGAAGCTAACTGTTCATCCCGACCGAGTTTAATTGCCCACAATTATTGCTTAAAGATCTTAAATGAGATCAGGATTGGAGATAGAAACCCAAGCGGGTCAAAGAATTCGGCAGTTTTTGACAGCACAGATCGTTTCGTGACTGTAATAGTTGGGCTGCATTGCCTATGGAAGAGAAGACTGTCTGATGAAGGATTCCACAGCATTCCTAAAGCTTGAATTGTGTCATCGTGGAAATGCAAAATATCGTGAATGAGGTGGTCATCTGTTGGAATGTGTTTCAAAATATCTGGATGATTGCTGCTCCATTTCTTTAATGGGAAGCCGCCCGCCAAGCAAATTTAATAAACTTCGTAGGCACATTGTTGCGCTTCCTCAATGGTGTCAGCACCTCCAAAGATGTCATCAACGTAACGTCCTTTGTTCAAAGTTTCTACTACAAGCGGGAACTTATCTCCTTTATCGACAATTAATTCGTTGAGTCTCCTAAGAGCAAGAAAGGGGGCACAAGCAAGGCCATAAGTGATGTGGAAAGTTGATAAGTGGTAATTTGGTGACCTTTCATCCAGAGAATACGTTGGTACTTGCAGTCAACTTGGTGCACCTTTATCTGCCTGTACATCTTTTCGATGTCTGATGAAAAGATGTACCTATGTGTCCAAAAAAAGAGTAGGACGTCGAAACGGTCAACTTGCAGCTTTGCACCTGAGTGAAGGGTCTCATTTAGCAGCATCCCTTTTGGAACTCGTCGTGTACCGTTAGACACAACTCGTAATTTTGTGGTTGTGCTCGAGTCGCAAACTACCTAGTGATGAGATAAATAATATGCTGAGGCTGGCTCTGTCTCTTCGTCGGAAATTTCCACCATATGTTGTAGGCTCTCATAATCATTTAGAAAGGATGAGTATGCTTGATAAAAGGGTTCATCGTTCTCGAATTTCCGTTGAAGACATTTAACCATCTGTATTGCTACTGGTTTCGTATTTCCTAGCTGTTCCGTTGATGCTGAAAAAGGTGATCGAACAATGTAGCGACCCGACTGTTCTCTACTGTGAAAGGAGACATAATAATCTTCACACTGATGATCTGCGGGTGTTAAAGATTCATTAAAAGTTGTTGCCATTTCTTCTTGTTGCCAGAATCGTTCTAATGCTTTTTTTAGATCATGATCAATGGAGCAGTAAAAAGACCGCACTCGGTTTATGGTGTGTGACTCAGTGCAGAGCCCAGGAAGAATCCAACCCAATTTGATAGATTGAGCAACTGGACTATCAGCCGGCCCTTTTTTGACGGGATCCTCAAGAAGCAACTGTCCGTAAACATCTGCACCGAGGAGGATGTCGATTTGTCCAGGCTCGTTGAAGTGAGGTCAGCCAGTAGCAAGCTTCCGAGATGGGGCCATCCAGTACTAGGAGTTCGGACAGCTGGAATCCTTGAAGTAACCTTTGGAAGAATGTAGGCACTTACGTCAACTTGGATTTGTGAATTGAAATGTGGTCGAATATTCAAGTGAGCGAGACCCGTGCTCTTGACGGGTGGCTGATCTCCGATTCCAAGAAGAGAAATCCCTGTGAAGTCTCTCGGAATACGAAGCCATTGGACTAAATTTTCAGAGACAAGAGATACTTTTGACCCTTGGTCTAACAGAGCTCTGACCTGGACAGTTTCGTAGAAGCTGTTGACTATTTCAACTTGAGCCGTGGCCAAGAAAACATCTGTGGTGACCTCCAAGTTTTGATAAGCGTGATTAACATTCTTCAATTCAATTTCGCTGGGAGATGATGATGCTTGTTGTTGAGATGTAAAATTGAAGCTCTTGCTTGAATCTTGATCAGCTTGGTGAAGAAGAGTGTGATGGCGTCTACCACAAATTTGACATCTTCTCGTGGATCTGCAGTGAGCGACTGCATGGAGCCTCAGACAATTGAAATACCGTCGATGTGAAGCAACAAAATCGTTCCGCAGTCTTGATGGTTTTTGTTTGAACTCGTCGCAATGATAGAGCAAATGTGGCTCAGAACATTGTAGACATTGTCTCTCAGAGTTTATGTGACCTGTATTACTTGAAAGACAAAGATGCGATCTAGCTGAGGATCTTGAGTTTATTGAGGAGTAGGTTTTCGTAGTAGAGTGCTCGAATGCTTGTAACGATAACATTCTTGTCATCAAAAATTCTCGGAAGCATGTCCAAGACGATGGTTCTTTGGATGACCCTTGAAGTAGCTCCCATGTCTTGACAGATTCGGAATCGAGTTTTTAAACTGTCCTAAATATAAGGATGTCATCCCAGTGATGAACATGTCATTGTGATGTTTCTAAACTTTGACAGACTTGAATCGTCGACGTATAAAGTCGTTTAAGTTCGACAGAACATTCTCGAGACATTTTTTTGATTGAAAACAATGAATGCAGTTCCGAATTGACTATGAGGCGAGAGTTCTCATAAAAAGAAATTGACGAGTCCCAGGCCTTCAGTAAATTCTCTGGAGTCAGGGCGATATTTTTTTAAAGAAAGCTCGCTGAACCGATAAGACTAGTTTTTAGGTACTAGAGTTTATCCACTGAGGACAAACTTGGGTTCGAAATGACGAGAGAGGTGAATAAACCCTTAAATTGGAGCCAGTTCGAGAGAAATCCGTCAAACTTTGGCAAGTCGATTCGAGGGAGTCTGGAAGGATGATAAATCGGTAGTGCAGACGGTGCTGGTTGAGAGGAAACCAGTGACGAGGGTTGATGTGAGTTGTCGGTTGACGATTCCGCTAAAGAAGTCATCTTCTCCACTGTTTCAAGATAACATTCGTGTGTTGAATAAAAATAATCTTGCTCGAAGTAGGATCCTTGATGTATTCGCCTTCGTGCATCGGAATCAACTTTGGATGAGGCAAGATTAATTTCTTGATGGTTGTTGCAAAAATGAAGCCATTGTTCCTTGACTTCCTCAAGCCTGATATTGATCCTGTTTTTCGTGATGTCATTATTTGGAACATTGGTTAGATTGAAATAAGCATTGGAAATGAAATCTTTGTACGACTGCTGTTGATCTATTCTAAACTGGATGTGCTCGACTCTCATCATGGGCGATTCCCTGACAATTTTACAACCTGACGAAAGAGAAACTCTATTAGATTCTTTTTGTTTTCTCCAATAGACGTGCTTTTCCTCCCAGAGAAATCACCGATGCACTCTACCATCCGGCTCGAAGGACCAAAATGTTTAAAAAAGATGAATGCCAGAAAAAGAGGAGTGGATCAGGTCATTAACTGAAAGGAAAACTAGTGTCCACAGTGTAAATAGTTTTATTTCTTTTGTGATCTTAAGTACAGTTTGGAATTGTTAGGTACAGTAAACGATATTATCTCTATAGTGTAGTAACATGTAGTTGATATTGCGGTAAACTAAGCGGTAAACTTTGAGGTAGACTGTGCGTAAAATTTTTGTAAATTCTGCGGTAAACTTTTCAAGACTTTGTGGTAAACTTCGTTAAACTCTGCGGTAAACTTGACTAAATTCTGCGGTAAACTTTACTAGACTGCGGTAAACCTTACTAAATTCTGCGGTAAACTTTACTAAATTCTGCGGTAAACTTCACTAAATTATGCAGTAAACTTTGTCAAATCCAGAGGGAGAACTGCGGTAAACTTGCGGTTAACTCAAAGGTAAGAATTGCGGTAAACTAAGCGGTAAATTCAGAGGTAAAACTGCGTTAAACTTTTCTAATAACTCTTTATTTGACATAGACATCTGGAATCAATTGAGTTCTGGTAATAACACTGAACTAAGAATGGTGAGCCTCCAGGCAGTGAGGCTAATCAGGAACACGTAGGAGGTACATAGTGCGTGTGGGGTTACGCAACAAAATAAATACCTGACGAAGTCTCATCCGAACACCATTTCGTTGATCAGATAAGGAAATCTGAGAACTGCGCCCTAATCCATGTCAAAGAGTCAGGAAACCTCAGCAACAAGATCTTCGACGAGGGAAACCAAAGGTGATAAGCAGAATGTGTCCAGAACAGAACAATCAGAATGTGAAGCACAGTTAAACGAACAAACAGTCACGGAGCACCACTGCCACTTAACGCTCAGAACGTCGAGAAACTACACCAAACAATAGGGATAACACTCCTTCGAAGCACTAAGAGCCACTGGCCTGCCGATCGACCTGAGACGTTTAAGGAATTGCCTAGTTTATCCCCTCTCCCGGACTACCGGTAACAATGGTGCAAGTGAAGGCCAGGTTCTGTGTGTGCGATGCTCACGAAGTCAACAGTCATTTCAAAAGCAATCAAAACTTTTATAATGGATTTGTGATTTGGTCAAAATTCTTTGAAAGGTAATTGAATAGAGCCGTGGTGAATCCGAAAACAGAAAGCCGGGTAACTACTGCTGCCAGCCGACAAACAATGGTCAACTTCTCCTCTAACAGATTGAGTCTCGATAGTTTTGGAAACTATACTTTCTCTCTTTTCATTCTTTTGATTTTTATAGATTCGAATATATTCTAGAATAATTCCGAAACAAAAAAGGCAATTTTCAGGCTTATATAGGATCAAATATAGAAATGGCAGACGTTGAAATGTTGAAGAGTGTAAAATGGACACTCTATCATAAAATGATATTGCGCATGTGGCCCAAATAATGCACTTTTCGCTCGATATTTCCCAGTCAAAAATCGCCAGTGTTATGCTAACTTAACAAAACTTCCAACTTCGTCCCAAAGTTGGTTACTTGCACTTGGCTTCCAACGTTTAGCCAACGTTGAGTGACCCAAAAGACTAACGTCGTTGCAACATTGGTCACAAGACTTGGCTAACAACGTTTTGGCAACGTTGGGTAACCCTAAGAACCAACGTCGACTTGACGTTGGATACAAGACTTGGCTACCAACGTTTGGCCAACTTTGGGTAACCCAAAAGACCAACGTCGACTCAACGTTGGATACAAGACTTGGCTACCAACATTTTGCCAACGTTGAGTGACCCAAAAGACAAACGTCGACCCAAAATTGATTACCAAAACAGGCTACCAACGTTTTGCCAAAGTTGGGTAACCCAAAAGACCAACGTCAACTCAACGCTGGATACAAGAATTGGCTATCAACGTTCTGCCAACGTTGGATAACTCAGAAGATCAACGTCGACCCAATGTTGATTACAAGACTTGGCTACCAACGTTTTGACAACGTTGAGTGACCCAAAAGACCAACTTCGACTCAACTTTGGATACAAGAATTGGCTACCAACGTTCTGCCAACGTTGGATAACTCAAAAGATCAACGTCGACTCAACGTTGGTTAAAACACTTGGCTACCAACGTTTTGCCAACGTCGAGTGACCCAAAAGACCAACTTTTACTCAACTTTGGATACAAGAATTGGCTACCAACGTTATGCAAACGTTGGATAACTCAAAAGATGAACGTCGACCCAACGTTGGTTACAAGACTTGGCTACCAACGTTTTGCCAACGTTGAGTGACCCAAAAGACCAACTTCGACTCAACGTTGGATACAAGACTTGGCTATCAACGTTTGGCCAACGTTGGGTAACCCATAAGATAAACGTTGACCGGATTACTAATAAAATCAAGTTTTCGAATTTCAAGTTTTGAAAGCCGACCAAATCCAAATCATTTTAAAGTGAAATGATATTTGAAATGGCCTAATTACTTTGAGTTTTCCTGATTCAATTTACTCATTCATCAGCAATGCTGACTAAATACAAACTATCGATATTTTTAAGAAGCTGGGCACTAGACTTATTTCTATATTGGTACACTGAAAAACTTTATATTAGAAAAATTACTAAAATAGGTAGAAAATTAGGGCAAAACGCTAAAATGTCGGCATTTTATTATTCAAGTAATGAGTTGTACTATTTTTACAAGAAGGTTTCCTATTTGGTAATAGCAAGTTTGACTATTTTCTGTCGTAGAATCTGATACAGGAAAAATTATAAGAGATAATAATAAATTGTATACAGAAAAAAGGAGTAATAAGTATTTTAGATAACATAGTACACTAACTATGCAAAAAAAATTACTATTTTCTGTAGAAACACGATGTATATTATAGACATTTTATACTTTTTATAATGGGGTTAATACCAATATTAATAAAATTTGTTCCAAAAATTCCTAACTGATTTAGTAGAAGACATCAAGCCATGGATTCATATGTTTTTGATTTCCAATGTGTTTGTGCTCGAGTCTATGTTTTTTGTCACATGGTGTTTTCATTTTTCGGTATATTTCGGCTTTGTGCTTCAGGTCAATCAATGTTGATAAATAAAGGATTAAATTAGTTGGAACCAATGAACTTTCTATCATGTAGGTCATATGGATGTTTTCATTCCCATCTCATATAATGTTCTCTAGATAAATGGAACATCGCCCGACTGCTGCCCCGAAGACGCGTGTTCGATTCCTGCCAGCTTTGTTTTCTACTAACACGATTTTTTTGTTTCAGCTTATACTTTAATAATAATATCATATGTTTTCAGAATACACAAATATATAATTTCAAGTGTTGTCAATTCCGAAATTAGATTGATATGAAATTATATTTTATGTATAATCCTAACCAAGGTTTCTCCATGTAGCTCACGTCTAACTAGAGTTGGATACCATCGTGAGTTCAATACTGGGTAACAACGTTGAGCCAACATAAATTTTTTTTTATCCTGACTCCAAATCGACATTGGTTGACAAAGTTATTGAAACGATTTTTCCCGATGATTTTTATGCACATCTTATTCCAATGTAGTTTGAACAGTCTCCCCCAAACGGCTTACTAGATTGGTAAATGACATCGAATCAGCATCGGTGAAGAGCGCTGGGATGACGTAAATCATTGTTATCACTTGGACGTCAAACCAACATCAGTTGCCAGCATTGATCGTATACTCACGCATAATACCGTATCAAAGTCGGTTGCCAGCGTAGGCTCGACTCTGGTATACAGTGATATTCTGACACTGGGAAACGATATTGTTCTTATGCAGATAAACAACGTTGGGCTGACGTAAATTACTGTTATCCTTCCAACCATGAGCCAAAGTTTTTTACCAAGTGTTGGTCAAATGTGTACCGACGTTTGGCCCACGTCGGGCAAACGTTGTGCCAACTCCCAATTTCTGACTGGGTTGATGTATGGGAGTTTGTATGGATACAGGACCCTTACGGCATTCTATACTTTCAAAGCTATCCTCTCCTTCTTCAAGAGTCAAATTTTTTAGTTTTCGGTTCGATTAAGAGATTTTAATATAACCTATACTTATCCTTTGACACAATATTAAGGTCATTAAAGCAACTAAGTTCGGGTATATTTTGTATCTAAAGAAGTTAGTTTAAAATGTGCGCTTGTAGCATTCGCCTTTCCCAATTATTATTTTGCGCAAAGCGGTTTGGCGAGATTTGAAATCCAAAAATGTCCTAGTGATTTGTTTTCTAACTTATGCTGTTTCACTCAGGCTGAAAAGTTGCAAAAATTACTTGACTACGTGAATCTTCACGTAACTCCATACCGACTATAAAAGCTCTCTTCATGCGGACGTCTACATCTTGTATTGATATAATTCTCCAAAAAATCATGTTATCAGAAAGTTTGATTTTTCGATGCGTCAATAGCATTTCCAATGTTCAGAAGGAAAACTGACAGTTCTGCAAGAGAAATAGGGAAAATAATCTTGTAGGCCCCCGTAAAAGCTGTAAAATATAACTTTCAATTCGTGAGAATTAGGGTCATTACGATCAAAATAAGAACCGTACGTCTTATCAAAAAGAAGATCTTATGTCAATATGTAGATCTTCTCGAAAATGAGTATTATTTTCCACGCAAACATTTTTTCGTTGATTTCCTACCGCTATCCATATCTGATAAATTCAAAATGATTGAAAACAATATATAGTATGTATCTGACTGTGCTCTCTTCCTATTAACACTCATGCTTTTTAAATTTCCATGCCATCCTGACAATTCCTTTTCTGGAATGGAAGTCGTACTGGTGAAACTGAATGACTTGGAAGCTGGTTATGTTCCAGATGTTTCGGATAACCGGCTAGAGAAATAGAATAAGAAAATTATAGGTGTGTCATGTTGAGCTTTGATTTATACTGACTGAAAGCCTTGGATTATACAGTTCTTGCAAAAAGATTTTATTGGATTATCAGAAAATTCATGGTTTCTCTGCAAAAGAATAAAATAAACGATTGAAGTTTAGAATGGACTGCAAAGTTCAGAGATATTAATTCTTCTAGGCAGAGGAGAATGATCATGAAAGAATTTCGGAATGAATACTCGGGATGAATCTGAAGCAAAGATTTGCCTCGAAGATATGAGTATTTTTCAAATAAAAGTGAGCGCCTCATTAAGACATACCGGCTGTATTTATTACTTTGTTCACGGACGTTCTTATCGGTTGTAAATAATTTTTCTTGTTCACGTATCTAATATTCATCATTTCCACACCGCAACAATAGTATGCATACATATGTAATATTTTAAATATGAAAATTTTAAAGACTTTTGATAGAAGATTCTAGATAGAATTGCAAAAATTCCATGATTCTCACTTTTCTAAATTTAAAATTATCAATTCCTAATGCTTCAAACATAATTATTGTATGGATTTCAATTGGAGGTGCCTTTTCAAATACGGCTCGCAGTAATGTTTAAACATAATCATTCTGTCATTACACTCAGTACATGAACCCAATATAAAGTTCTCATGAATCTAATAAATCAATTCCTAGTACAAATTAGGAGAAACCTAATAAATAAGCACTTACGTTAAAGATAAGGCTCCACTTTCGCATGAATGGAACTCTCTTTTGGCAGTGACTTTCTTCTACAATTCCTTTTTTTCTGTCCATTTTACACATTTTCCATCCCTAAATAAAAGGAGGCGTATAAAGTAATTGACACGAATTCTAATGCAATTTTTCCTTTATCAAACTATTTATCAACACATTTTCATTAATACACTGCGAAGAATAGGTCAGATCAAGAAAGCTTTTTATTCTTTTTTTTACATTATGAATGTGCAGTGTGCACTCCATTTTTTGGAAGTCTTCATTTTGCAGATGGATGGTGTGGTGGATGGCGTAGATGATAATTTGTATCTGCAGCATGCTCTGAAGGATCATCCATTGGTATTCCGTCTGAAAGAATACTAGATACAACTTTTAATCTGTTACGTTTAAAAAATGTGTCTTTCTTGTTATAAGCCTTTTGAGAACAGATTTTGCCCAAGTCTTTTATTCTATTTGCACTTCATTTGAAAATTAAACATCTCTTAGTTTCTAACCAATGGAATAGATCAGCGATAATAATGTTAGAATGAGAGTGCAAAGCACAAAGATCTTCATATTTCTAAGTAGATTAGTAGAGGCGACTGAATTCTTGCAGAGATCTGTGAAGAATCTAGTTCGTGATGAAATTCAAACCACTTACGTTAGTGATGATGCTTCACTTTTTCATGGACAAGAGTCTCTTTTGGCAGTGTCATTCTTTACAATTCCTTTCTTTTCGGTCCCTTTTTGACATTTTGCAATCTCAAATAGCAGGATTCGTATGAAATAATTGAAACGGATTCTAATTCAAGTTTTCCTTTATTAAACTGTTTATCAACACATTTTCATTAAAACATTACAATGATTAAGTCAGATCAAAAACACTTGCTATAATTTCTTTTAACATTATGAATGTGCACTCCATTTTTCTGAAGGTTTTCATTATGCAGGTGGATGGTGTGGTAGATGGTGTGGTGGATAATGGTAATTTGGAGGATGGTCTGAAGGATCACCCCCTGGCTGTCCGTCTGAAAGAATATAAGATACGTTACGTTTAGGCACACGTCTTTCATCCGTGTTGAACCTAATTCGAAAATTACACATTCATCAGCTTCTTACCAACGGAATAGATCAGCAATAAGACTAGGACAATAGTGCAAAGTACGAAGATCTTCATATTCTTGAGGAGAGGTGACTGAATTCTTGAAGAGATCCGTGGAGAATCTAGTTTGTGATGAAATTCAAACCGAAATTTGCCTGTATATATACCAGGCATTATCTCATTTGCCCTCCTAAAATTGTCAACATTCGAATGGAACGCAATGAAAGAAGCACTAAGACTTTTGTTTGCGAACACTTATCTGAAAAATGTATTTCGTCTCGTAAACATATATCTTAATATACGTTTAGCTTGAACGTGGCATTATGTTAACATGTTTAGGCAGCAAAGAGATGATAAATATGGAATATGCTTAATTGTTTTTTGAATTTTCTAGAAATATGTTATTCTGAAAATTTGTTTGTTAGGAGTTTGACCCTAAAAAAAAACTTTTCAAAAGGAAATTTTGGAAGGTGAGAGAAGTTTCGTAATACTGTAATACAAAAGAGACTCAGATCTTTCGCGTACACTCAGTTGAGAATCATCTTCAAAGTTTTATCGGAAGATATTGATATTTTCATGAATATTAAAAAGGAAAAAAACCATAAATAAATAATATTCAAACTGTTTCTCTTCATGAACTGGATTGAATATAATGCCGTTGATCTCTAACGCTGAAGATTATTCGTATACTTTGTTAGTTAGAGTACAACCCGTGCAGAAATCGCCATATATTTTCCCGAACACCGATCTGGCCCCGATCGGTTTATTATCTTCGGGACTAGATCGGGATAATTATATTGCCCAGACCCGAGCCAGACCAGTTCAAGTATTACAACGCCACCTACTTCCAAATAATGGAAGTTGCATTGCTGTCAGATGGTGTATTATATTATTGATGAAATTCATGTTTATTATCTGAGTTTGACGAGTGTATAAAGAAAGAAAGTATAGATAGAAGGTTATCAAGAGAAAAATTAATTTTCAATATTATATATATACAGGGTGGGCCATTTTAATCTATAGTGTATAATATCTCAGATGCTTGTGCAGATACGAAAAAATGTTT